>CM076580.1:1031496758-1031793851 GCA_034641835.2 Pinus albicaulis
CTTTAATAAGCAAATAAGGAAAATAACTTTCAAGAACAATGTTTAAAGAAAACAGTAGGATGAGGGAACTCCAGCATTCCTAACTACTTAAACTGTATTGAATCATTCTTAAACAAACAAATAAGAGGAAAACATTAAGATAAATATTTTCAGTTAGAGAAGGGAACTGATAAATAGTAAATCCTAACTCTATAAATGATGTTCTTTATCAGAGAATAGTGAATAATATGGCATACATAGAAGGAAAAAAAAATAACAAAGAAAGGGCACTTCACCAGTAATATAGACCAGGATCCCAAGAAACAACTTGTTATTGATGTCAAACCAGTTACAGTCTTCAAGTCCAGTGTTTCATTTCAACAATCACCTTCACTATTCAGCCTAACTTATCTATTACAAATAGAGCTTCAAGGGCTAGTGAATAATATTTACAATCATAATTTTCAAGCTCAATTACATAACAATGCTCAGCAACGCAGTCAACCAACAGTTGTTCATCTTCTACTGAGGTATTTATAGAAGAATGAGGAGGTGAGAACTAACAAAAGATCTCAAAGATCATTAATACAGATTAAATGACTTCTCGGCCCTTTGAGGGGCTCGATGGAGAAGTGTACAGGTGGAATATTGTATTAATGTTTTACAATTATGAATTTAAACTCGGTGGGAGCCTTATTTGATTTTGAGGCTTTGCGTGCTATGTGGAGTAAATCTGTAGATATTTCTGCATTTATTCACTTGTAGAAGTAACTTCCTGGCTACGCTGGAGGTGAATATCTTCATTTGATTAATAAATTCGACCTCTGTGTTGAAATATTTGAGGCACAGGTGGTGTTTAGGGTAGCTGAGGAATCAATTTGCCTCAAATACAGTGGTGGAGGTCTTTTCTGCCTTTCAAACAGTTATGTTTCTCTTTAATGGTGTTTTAATCTAGGGAATTAGGCTTTTGATAATCATTCTTAGCCGTAATTCCCCAGATTTGTCTTTAATCTTCATCTGCTGTGCTTTGTCTTCAAACTTATACTCTTTAACTATTATTTTGAATAAAACAGTGTCTTGTCAATGTGCAGGGCCGCACAGGGCTTTTATGGTATTGGTGCCCATGGAGCATTTGATAAAACGTGAAAATAGAGCCCGGTGGGTGGTTCCCTTTTGATAACTCAAAGTCACGGAAAACGTCTTTCCTGGCCCATGGATTTCCTTCATTATACAATGGAAAACCATTAAAACACCTGCAAAACACAAAAAAAATTAAGAAATCCTACATTTTGGGTTAAACTACTTTAGAAGGTGGGAGAGGAGCGTAGCCGTTGGATGAAAGCATCCAATGGTGGAGATCTACAAATAATAGGAAAAATAAGAGCGGGAGAAGAAATAAAACAGATAGATCCTGGACCATCCGATCTAGACACGTGGACGGTTCAGATTTAATCCAGGAATTGCAATTGGCGAGAGGAGGAAAAGGGTGCTATGAAAATCACTGATGCGATTGCGCGATCGGGAGGGCAGAGCCGATTAAGCAATGACCGTTGATTTTAGAATGAGATCAACGGTGGAGAATGAATTGGGGGAGTCGCAATCGAAGGTTGGGGATATAACGCAGCGATTGAGAAAATGCGATGCGATTGAGAAATGGAATGCGATGAAGTACATGCCATTGATCTAAAGATTAGATCAATGGTGGAGAATAGATTGGGTGATTGGTGATCGGGGGTTGGAACATGACACAACGATTTTAAAATTTTGCGATGCAACTGGAGACTCCGATGCAATGGAGCGTTGGTCGTTTGATCGACGGTCGATCAATGGTGGAGATGAACTGGGGGCAAACCTTTATAATACATATAAAAAACTCAAACTTTGGAATAAAAACAAAGGTTTTTATGCTTCGGGGCGGAAAATATATAAAAGGTGGATAGGCGCTCAACTGTGGGGCCTTTAGACTTTACAAAATATAATATGCCTCGGGGCGTATATAATACAAAGGGGCTAATCTCAATCGGGCCATCGGGCCCGGTCTTTTTAATCTACCCATTCTGAAAATTTGCGATGCAATTCAACGCCCGGGGTCTTTAACACTTGGTCCTGGGCGAAGGTTATATGGAACAAACGGAGGGAGCAGGGTTTCCACATATATGACCCAATCACATCAGAAGTTTGATGCGGGTCTTTTTAATCTACCCATTTGATTCCTCCAATTGCGATTGCACGATTGGTTCTTTTCAATCAACCCATTGAAATATTTAACATGTGACTTAAGTTTTTTAAATTAAAACTTTGGAAAAGTGGTTTTTTGGGTTTTACAAAGAAAAAGCGGATTGGGAATAAATTATTAGAAGGTCTTAACACCCGAGGGTGGGCTCAGAGTTATATAAAATGATAATATGATCAGGGTTTTAAATATAAAAAAGGATATTCGCATCAGAACTTATATGATGCAAAGCCAATCGCATCAAAACTTTTGAATATGGAAAAGACTGCGTTCTTTGGATTTTTGCGATTGCGATTAGTGCCAAAAGGGTTCAAGCACTTGGTTTTAATGCGTGGGCATGTGGGGGGAAGTGGTTGGGACTTGGCCCAAGGGGCTTAGGTCCATAGTAAAAGACTTGTATTTCTTATGAATTTTTCATGGTTTTCAAAGGAATGGGGGGTTTCGAAATAGTTAAAAAATGAGTTTTTAACTATGGAAGGGTGATTTTCATGAAGGGAAGAAAGTAAAACATGGAAAAATAGATGAATTTCATGGGGAAAAAGGGAGCAAATGAATGTAAATTTTGAAAGAAAGGAAAGGGAAAAAATGATGATTTTTGCAGCAGTTTCTTCTCATGATTTCAACAGAATTTCTGAGTATGAAAATGGGAACAACAAAGAAGATTTTGAATAGAGGCATGAGGCCTTTAAGGAGTCTTCAAGAGCCAACAATTTTTAGTGATAAAATTTGTTCTTTGGAGGCTCAAAAAAGTTTTAGCCACCTTTTGGTATAACAAATATTATAGGTGGCTAACAGTGGCTCCACTTGGGATGATGCCTTCTTGAAGGCATCAAGAACTTCAGACTTGATTTCTCTCGGAGGCAGACCTATGCCACATCCATTATTCTCTCTAGGAGGTAGGCCTGTGCCTAATCCATTTGGCTACTCTTCCTTTGCTCGGATGATCTTGCTCTGAAAACATATTAGCAGCTATAAAATAATGGATCTTTCATCAATCAAGATTTCTACCTACCCAATCCTACTGATCTAACATTTCTTCTTCATTTAGAGTGCACTTGGATTGGAAAACTCTATTTAAAACATTTTATTCTTTTGAAAGTAGGAAATATAATATATTTCTACTCCTTTTTTCTCCCTGAACTCAGATTAAACAGTTGAGTTCAGATGCTTCTCTACCTATTCTACTATCTGTTGGGATTAAACTGTCCAACAGATTTTATTCTCTAACTTCTACAACAAAAAATTAAAAAGCATTCAAGTGAAGATTAAATAGTCTTACTTGACGTTGGTCCATGGCATAAAAGACAAGCTGCACATAGACATTTATTTTGCAGAAAAATTAAATCAAAATGGAAGGCTTTAAGGTCTGAAAATTTAAAGTACTGCCTTCACTCTTTTACAACGCTGTTTTAACTTTGTTTGAGCTGTTTCTTCTTCTTTATTTGGTTCAGATTTTGAGGTAATAAGAACCAGATTTACATCTTTTTTGACTCAAAAAATAAAACATATTTGAGTCATCTCTTGCTCAAAAACTTAGGTTCAGGTTTTGAACATGTTTGAACCTTCCATCTCTATCCTAATCTACCTACTGATAAACCAAGATTAAACAGTTTGGCAAATCAATTTCACTATCCTATCAGCAGTAAATTCAAAAGATAATTAGTCAATATTAGGCTGTTTGACTAACTAGAAGTGTGTTATGTGGGAGTGGCATTTAAGCTTGCACACTTTCAGTATTTGTTTCTCTTTTTTGGTATGGGGTTGTACCTTTATTGTTTTATCAATCTGCCCTCTTTTCTTTCTTTCACTATTTTTGTATTTTTAATTTTTCTAACTTCGAATGCAAAGGTGGATGAGATATTTATAATGAAAAATATAAAAAGGCTTCAAAACATAGTAGCATGGACTAAGAGAAGTAATGCTTGAGTATTCTGCCATTGACAGGACCTCCAAACAATTCTGCTCCATTCAACTCTTGCAAGAAAAATGCATTGTTACCAGCAACTGCATGAATAGAGTAAGGGCCAAGCCATAGGTTGTCAAATTTTCTGTGCTTGCACTTGTCTTCCCTCCTTGAGTCCCACCTTAAAACTTTGTCCCCAATTTTGAAATTGCTGGCCTTTGTTCTTTTGTCAAGAATATTTTTAATGCTATCTTGTTTCTGCAATGCATTGTTGTAAACTTCCTCTCTGGTTTGCTGAAGATGAATGTTCTGATTTATCCTTCTGATAATGTCATTATCTTTAGTTTGCAACTCTTGAATCAACTTCATTACTGGTACACCAAGGCTGTTTGGAAAAATTGCATCAGTACTATACACAAGCTGGAAAGGTGACATACCAATAGATTTTTTCAAAGTTAATCTGTCAGCCCAAAGTGCATGAACAAGCTTTGTGTGATTTTTTGATTATGTTCACTAGAATTTTGTTTGAGGATTCTGCAAGTCCATTACCTTGAGGGTAATAGGCCATGGAATGCCCCAAAGTTATCTGATATCTATGACAGAACTCAACCATATTCTTTGATCCAAATGCTGCTGCATTATTAGTGATGATCTTGGTAGGATAGCCAAATCTGGAGAGAATGTTAGTCTCCATAAATTTTATAATAATTGAATCATTGGCCTATATACAAGGTATGGCTTCTATCCACTTATTGAAATAGTTTGTGGCAGTGAGAATCCATCCATGCTGGGTAGAAGATGGGGGATGGATTTCTCCTATGAAGTCAAGTCCCCACTATTGAAAAGGGGTTTCAACAGTGATTGGATGCAGAGGCAGGGGCAGGAGTTTTCTTTTGCCTTCAAAAAGTTGACACTTATGACAGGCGATGATCATCTTATGGATATCAGGAAAAAGAGTAGGCCAATAGAAACCAGCCCTCAAAATTTTGTTGGTTGTTGTCTTCCAGTACAAATGACCTCCACACTCTCCTTCATGGAACTCGTGCTTAACCTTCTCTGCATCAAACTCAGGAAAACATTTAAGAAATAGAATACATGCATTTTTCCAATAAAGAAATCTATCTATAATGCAATAGTTTACATATTTCAATTTAAGGAATCTTTCCTTTGTTTTTGTCAAACCAGGAGGTGTATTTTAATTAAGAAAAACATAAACAATATCAGCGTACCAAGGAGAATTCATAAAATGATCTTCAGCTATGGGAGTTGAGAATTCTTCTTGGTCATCCAAAGCATTAATCATATTAATATCAAGAACTTAAAAGTTGGATTCAACCATTAATCTAGCCAGACCTTGGCCTTTTATGAGTTTAGTGGGTTTTATATCTAAATCATACTCAAGAATAACAACAATCCACTTACCTCTCTTGCCATATGGGTCCTGTGTTAGAATGTCTTTAACAACTGAGTTTGGGACAAAGGCAATGATGTGTGAGTGAAGGATGTATACTCTGAAGTCTTTCAAAGCTTTAACCAAAGCAAAAGCTTGCTTCTCCATAATGCTATACTTCAAAGGGGCATCCCTCAATGCCTTGCTAAAAAATGCAATAGGCTGCTCTTGTCCTTATGGATTTTTCTGTAAAAGGACAAAAACTATGGTATGCTTCGATGCAAATGAAAATATATAAAAATATTTTGAAAAATCAGGACTTATTAGAACCGATGTTTTGGTTAATGCTTATTTCACCAGCTCAAAGGACTTCCTTTCTTCCAAGGTCCATTTTACCCCTTGCACCTTCTTCAACATGTTTGTGATATTCCTAAGGAGCTCCGCCAAGTTGGTGATAAACCTTCTTAAAAAGTTAATCTTTCCTATGAAAGATTGCAACTCTTTAATGTTTCGAGGATGAGAGATTTGCAATATGGCCTCAATCCTCTTTGGATCTATCTTTATACCCTCTTCAGAAATAATGTGCCCAAGAAGTTTACCTTCTTAGAGCCCAAATAGTGTCTTCTTAGGGTTTAAGGATATTCCAAACTTTCTGCATTTCTCGAAAACTTTTCTTAAATGTTCTAAATGCTCTTCATCTATTTTTGAAAATACAGTAACATCATCGAGATAGATAATGATGAAATAGCTCAGCTCTTCTGAGAATTCTATGTCCATGGCTCTTTGAAAAGTTGCTCCAGCATTCATTAGACCAAAAGGCATTTTCACATACATGAAAGTGTCCCATGGTGTAGTAAAGGTTGTCTTTAATTGATCAGTAGGGTGAACTAAGATCTGATTGTACCCTAAATAGCCATCCAGCAAAGAAATTCTTCTAGAACCTACCACCCTTTGCAAAATATGATCCATATTGGGCAAAGGGTAGTTGTCTTTTAAAAAAGCTTTGTTTAAGTCTCTAAAGTCTATACAAAGCCTGATTTCTCTAGTTTTCTTCCTAACAGACACCAGATTAGCTACCCATTTAGAATATCTAATAGGGACAATAATACCAACATCATTCATTTTCATGATCTCCTTCTGAACCAGCGGTAGCTTAACAAGGTTTATTTTGTGCAGTTTTTGTTTGAATGGTTTTTGGTTCTCCTTGAGAGGAATTTTGTGTTGTATTATTTCAGTGTCATAGGATTTAAGATCTTCGTAACTCCAGGCAAAAACATCAGAAAAATCTTTAAACATCTCAATATATTTAAGTTTAATGTGAGCTGGTAGAGTCTTAGACAGTTTAATCATCATAGGTTTAAGTTCACTTCTTATATTTCACTCTTCTACCTCAGTCTCTACAGGTTCTAGTTTTGTTTTATTTTCCACATCATTAAAATCGAACAACTCTTCCAAAGGATCCAGACCTTTAGGCAAAATTTCATCTTTAGAATGCAGAGTTTCTAACTCCTCTATTCCAGATTATGCATTCATTTTTGTTTCGCTCCTAAGTTTGCTTGACAACATATTTATAATAGCAAGTTTGGGAGACGGTTCTTCTTCATCAAGAAAATTTTATTCCTTGCAGTTTGTTTCATAGCCTGAGTCTGAACTGTTTAGTTCGAATTCATTTTTGAACTGCATGAAGCCTTCTATTTGTTTGTCATTGTCAAACACCTGCCAATATTTCTCATTATCAGGCATATTTGGTCTGAATTTTATCTGAGTTGTGCAGTCTTTGGTGTTATGTGGCATCAAGCATGTTATAGCTGCGTAGGCTAAGCTGTGGCCACAATGTTTTTCTTTCTTGGGACAAAAATCAATTGGGACTCTTCAAAAGTTTCCAAAAGGTCCACGACATATTTCTGGTAGGCCCGAAGTCTGGGATGATGAGCGTTATACTCCCCATTGACTTGCCTAATGATTAACTCTAAATCCCCATGAACTTTAATTCTTTTGGCTCCTATCTTTTTTAACAAACGTAAGCCTAAAAGTAGGGACTCATATTCTGCTATGTTATTGGAACACTGAAAGTTTAGTTTACAGGAAATTTTCTCTATGTGATTGTTTTCAGTATTAGTAATCCAAACACCTGCGCCTGCGTTAGTTTTAGTGCAGGATCCATCAAAAAACATACTCCATAGAGGACTGTTTTTGGTTTTGACTGTTCGGTTACCATCCTCTTCAACTAACGTGCTAAACAGTGGTGGAATGCCAACACTTAGTCGCATTTGTTTTGATTCACCAGGATTTGCGTTCATTTGAGGGTCGTTTTCCTTAGTGTCCAGGTTCAAAAGTGAAGGACGTATGACCTATAATTCAAGACTCTTGTTTAGTTTGTTAACGTTTTCCAACGGAGCAAACTGTTTCGTCAGTTTTATGGTATTTACCTCCTCCTCTCTATCGGCCTTTAACTCTGTCAAAGTTTTTTGTTCATCTAATGTTTCTTCGTTAAAAAGGATAAATGAATCAAGGCCGATATCTACAGAGTATAAAGGGGAGTTTTGCAGTTTGTCTTGACTTTTAACCGTGTATTGCATATGAGACTCCCTATAAAGTCGTCTATTTTGATTGAAAACGGGGATAGTCACGTAGTTCATGTCCATTTGCATAGTCCCCTGTAACTTAGCTCCCCAAGACCTTGATAGTAACATTCCATACTTGGGGGGGACATCAGCCACAACAATATCCATAACAAGGCATTTGGCTGGAATCTGAGCTAAGTTAACACAGAGGTATTTGATTAATCCTAAACACCTTACTCTGCTGGAATCAAAAGAGTACAGGTCTTTATATGGTCTGGAAATTTCTAAACCAAGGCTCTCCATCACAGCTTTAGAAGCCTCGGAATCATGCATAGCGTTGTGTAAAATTTTGTCATGAACGTTTAAACTTACATAAAAGGGAGAAATAGGTCCTTCTTTATATTTACCTTCAATCTTTGGACCAAAAATAAGCTCTGTCTGGTCATCATTAAGATTGACTGTATCCCCACTTTCCTCTATATTTAAAGTCTTCAAAATTTGGGTTCTATATACATGTTGGGCAGCTAACTCAGTTAAGGGAACATAAATTTTGATTTTGGAAATTTCCTGCTCCAGGATGAAAGGAATTTGGCTTTTAAAAATGCCGGTTTCAGCTTTATTAACTGTCACTCTATCAACATTATTAGCTTGTTGATTTGTTTTATTTACACTTGACACAGTTGTTTTCACAGGAGTACTAGCTGAAGTGTTAGTACTACTAGTGTCTGCACTCTGTTTTTTATTGTTTTGAGTGCTTTTCCCTTTACCTTTATCAGAATTTACAACTACTATTTTTTCCTTCTGTTTGACAACTTTAGGCTTGGTTATAGTGTTGTTTTGTGAAGATTGGTGAGAGGTTTTGGTGTTGGGAGTTTGTTGACTAGTTTTGCTCCTAATGTCATATTCTCTTTGAGACTCAATGATGACATTTTCCATGTCTTGATAATCATTTCCATTATTATCTCTTTTTTCATCATAAGGTGTATATAGACCTTGTTTTTTATCATAATGAATCTCAAAATCATCATCCTCCACCCCTAACATGTTGATATCATCTCCCTCTATTATCTCATCCGTTTCCTCAACCTCACTTACATAGTTTTGATGAAAGGGAGGAGTGATCTGCTAATCATCTTCCCTAGGCCTGTTTGGAGGTTGGTTCCTTCTAACATTCTGATTTTGGTTCTTGTTTCTATTTTGAGGAGCAGTTTAGTTTTGATTTGCTTGTGCTCTCTTAATTATGCTCATCTCTTTCATAATTTCTTCCATCATTTTCTCCATCTTTGAGTTTGAAGTAGAAGGTGTGTTTTCCTCTCTAAAAGACACTCTCTTTTCATTTTTCATTCTTGCTCTTTTCTCCATTAAGTTGAATTCCACAGAAAGAGCGCCCCTTTGCGTATCTTCAAGAGTTGCAAAATCTCTCTCTCTCAGCTGATAGGCCATCTCAGGGTCAAACCCTTCAGGAAAATTGTTTAAAGATGAGCCTTGTGGAGGTTTTAGTTCTGGGGAGAGTGTATTGCATACACTATTGAATCTAGTGCAGTAAGCTTGCACACTTTCCCCAGTGTTTCTATGGAGGTTCTTGTAATTAGAAAGGACTTGGAGCGGATTCTTCTTTACATCCCATTTGTTTAAGAACGTTTTATGGAAGCCTTGGAGATCATTAATACTATGGGGGGCTAAACCTTTAAACCATTTTCTTACTTCTCCCCCTAAGCTCTGAGAAAATATCCTAAGATTGATAGAATCATCATCAATTTCACTTTTTTCAAAGTAGTCATTCATTTTATCTACATGTTGTGATGCAATTGTAGCATTTCTAGCATCATAAAATGGAATTTTGGACTGATAGTCCTGTGGAAGATTGACTAGTGGTACAGGAAGGACTAGGGGTGCATACCATGCAGCCATGATAGGTGGTGGGGGTGGATTTACAAGAGGGACAGTGGATGTAGGGTGAGTAGAAGTGGATGGACTAGAAAAAAGACTGCTGATTTGATCTTGGATGAGAGACACCTAAATTGTGAAGGAAATGTAAATTAGGAGGTGTTGTTCCTCTATTATGAGGATGTTCACTTGCCTCGGGGGATGAAAGTGAAAATTCAGAGTCTAACTGAGTTATATCATCAAATTACCTAGTTCTAAATGGATTTACTAATTCAGGTTGTGATTGTTGTAGAGCTGTAAGATTTTCGGGAACTGAATTAGCTCTCAAGGGTGATCTGAAAATAGTTGATAATTTAATCCTAAGAAAATTCCAAAGGATGCTTTCTGGGTCATCAAATATCTCAGGTGGATCCGGGTCAGGATGGGCTCTAGTGTGAATCTTTCTAGAAGCCACTATGCTATGTTTTCTAGACCCAAATAAACAAGAAAAGTTCAACTAGATATGACAATCTTTAAGCGGTTAAATAATCTGTTGGAAACTCAATCCTACAGTCCTCTAACCGATTTTGAAAGATGTTGTAATGATAAGGGTTCTTCCCAGTGGAGTGTTAAGGTCCGTTAAGGATTGTGGAGTCACCAAGTGGAAGTTTTTAGCTCGTAAGGAGGTAAAACGTTTTATGGTCCACCACCATGTTTATTGAGAACCAATTTGAAATATTTTTAGGTTTTTCTAAGTTATTTTTCAGTTGTATGATTTTTAAGAATATCCTAACTTTGTTTCAAAACTTAGCTACGGTTATGAGACAAAAAGAGTTTATTCTTATGGCTAAGCCAGCTGATCTTTCAAGGTTAGATAAATTATTAAGAGAATCCTAGGTCCTGCCTAGTTTGTCACTAATTCAAACAAGTTTTACCATGATTACCACGACTTGGTAGTACTAAAAAAGGTTGCTTTTTACTCTCAAGGTTTTATGAAGTGTTTAAGGGAAATGCTTCCCCAGCGGAGTCGCCAGAAATGTTAGTTGCTGGTGGCTCAGCTGGTTAATATAGCAAATGTTCTTGAACTAAATCCTTGATATCCTATGGTTACTCTAAAATGAAAATGTTTCTGGGTTTCTTCCCCAGTGGAGTCGCCAGAAATGTTAGGGATCTGTAATTTTAGCAGACTGGTGAGACTAAAACTGTAGAAACAACATCATTTCAACCAAATTTGGGATTCTGGGATCTAGCCCTCCTGAATCCGGAGAGGGATATCTCCAATAAGTGAAAATATGGGTTTGTCTTTGAAGTTTAGGGTAATGATATTAGTCTAGTTATGAAGGTCAAGGGTTTTGTTTGTTTTTGGATGGTTGAGCATGAATACTGTTTGAGGGGAAAGTTCTAAGTGCAAAGAGTTTCAAAGGTGAGAAGTTGCAAGTGGATAGAGCAGCTAGGTTAAAAGATAGATATAATGCTATTTTTTAGTCCATTGGGCTATGGAGTCATAATAGGGATTTAATTGAACAACAACATCAAGAGTGATCCAAGGGGCAAGTCATCTATGTCACAAGATAATTGAGGTTGAAATGATGGAATGGAAACAATAAAGCATTGGAGGGGTGGAAACTGATAATAATTTCACAAGGTATTTATAGTCAGTCCAAACAAGAAAAAGTCTCTTAAGTAACTATTTAAAACCAACCAAGTGCAGGGCTAACCATTGACTTCTTGGGAAAGTTTATATTAAAGCAGCTTAATTGACAAACAATCCAGTAATCCACATAATTACCTTTAGAAAGTATGAAAACACATAAGAGAAAACAAAGTGCAACTTAAGATTAGATAAAGTACTTTTAAACCTAGTCTGCTTTCAGCCAACACCAAGGGAAACTTTCAGAATCTACCTTTGGAGAATAGAAGCTAGAAACAGGGCAAACCATCACTTTCTAGTCTAACTTTAATAAGCAAATAAGGAAAATAAATTTCAAGAACAATGTTTAAAGCAAACAGTAGGATGAGGGAACTCCAACATTCCTAACTTCTTAAACTAGATTGAATCATTCTTAACAAACAAATAAGAGGAAAACATTAAGATAAATATTTTCAGTTAGAGAAGGGAATTGATAAACAGTAAATCCTAACTTTGTAAATGCTGTTCTTTATTAGAGAATAGTGAACAATATTGCATACATAGAAGGAAAAAAAATAACAAAGAAAGGGCACTTCACCAGTAATATAGACCAGGATCCCAAGAAACAACTTGTTATTGATGTCAAACCAGTTACAGTCTTCAAGTCCAGTGTTTCAGTTCAGCAATCAACTTCACTATTCAGCCTAACTTATCTATTACAAACAGAGCTTCAAGGGCCAGTGAATAATATTTAAAATCAGAAGTTTCAAGCTCAATTACATAACAATGCTCAGCAACGCAGTCAACCAACAGTTTCTCATCTTCTACTGAGGTATTTATAGAAGAATGAGGAGGTGAGAACTAACAAAAGATCTCAAAGATCATTAATATAGATTAAATGAATTCCCGGCCCTTTGAGGGGCTTGATGGAGAAGTGTACAGGTGGACTACTGTATTAATGTTTTACAATTATGAATTTAAACTTGGTGGGAGCCTTATTTGACTTTGAGGCTCTGCGTTCTATGTGGAGTAACTCTGCAGATATTTATGAATTTATTCACTTGCAGAAGTAACTTCCCGGCTACGCTAGAGGTGAATATCTTCATCTAATTAATAACTTCGGCCTCTGTGTTGAAAGCTTTGAGGCACAGGTGGTGTTTAGGGTAGCTGAGGAATCAATTTGCCTCAAATACAACGGTGGAGGTCTTTTATGCCTTTCAAACACTTATGTTTCTCTTTAATGGTGTTTTAATCCAGGGAATTAGGCTTTTGATAATCATTCTTAACCATAATTCCCCAGATTTTTCTTTAATATTCATATGTTGTGATTTGCCTTCAAACTTATACTCTTTAACTATTCTTTTGAATAAAACAGTGTCTTGTCGATGTGCAGGGCCGTACAGGGCTTTTATGGTATTGGTTCCCATGGAACATTTGATAAAATGTGAAAATAGAGCCCGGTGGGTGGTTCCCTTTTGATAAATCAAAGGCACGGAAAATTTCTTTCCCGACCCTCATCTTTCCTTCATTATAAAATGGAAAACCATTAAAACACCTGCAAAACACAAAAACAATTAAGAAATCCTGCATTTTTGGGTTAAACTGCTTCAGAAGGTGGGAGAGGAGCGTAGCCGTTGGATGAAAGAATTCAACGATGGAGATCTAAAAATAATAGGCAAAAGAAGAGCAGGAGAAGAAATAAAGCAGAGAGATCCTGGACCATCCGATCTGGACATGTGGACGGTTCGGATTTAATCGGGGAATTGCAATCGGCGGGAGGAGGAAAAGGGTGCGATGAAAATCACCGATGCAATTGTGCGATCGGGAGGGTAGAGGCGATTAAGCGATGGTCGTTGATCTTAGAACAAGATCAATGGTGGAGAATGAATCGGGGGAGTCGCAATCGGAGGTTTGGGGATATAACGCAGCGATTGAGAAAATGTGATGTGATTGAGAAATGGAATGCGACGAAGTGCAGGCCGTTGATCTAAAGATTAGATCAACGATGGAGAATAGATTGGGTGATTGGTGATCGGGGGTTGGAACATGACACATCGATTTTAAACTTTTACGATGCGATTGGAGACTCTAATGCAATGGAGCGCTGGTCGTTTGATCGATGGTCGATCAACGGTGGAGATCAACTGGGGGCAGACCTTTATAATACATATAAAAAACTCAAACTTTGGAATGAAAACAAAGGTTTTTATGCTTCGAGGTGGCAAATATATAAAAGGTGGATAGGCGCTTGACTGTGGGGCCTTTGGACTTTATGGAATATAATATGCCTCGGGGCGTATATAATACAAAGGTGCTAATCGCAATCGGGCCATCGGGCCCGGTCTTTTTAATCTACCCATTCTGAAAACTTGCGATGCGATTCAGCGCCCGGGGTCTTTAACACTTGGTCTTGGGTGAAGGTTATATGGAAAAAACGGAGGGAGCGGGGTTTACACATATATGACCCAATTGCATCAGAAGTTTGATGCGGGTCTTTTTAATCTACCCATTTGATTCCTCCGATTGCAATTGCGCGATCGGTTCTTTTCAATCAACCCATTGAAATATTTAACATGTGACTTAAGTTTTTTAAATTAAAACTTTGGAAAAGTGGGTTTTTGGGTTTTACAAAGAAAAAGTAGATCGGGAATAAAATATTAGAAGGTCTTAACACTCGAGGGCGGGCTCAGGGTTATATGAAATGATAATACGATCGGGGTTTTAAATATGAAAAAGGCTATTTGCATTGGAACTTATATGATGCAAAGCCAATCACAACGGAACTTTTGAATATGGCAAAGACTGCGTTATTTGGATTTTTGCGATTGCGATTAGCACCGAAAAGGTTCAAGCGCTTGGTTTTAACGTGTGGGCATGTGGGGGGAAGTGGTTGGGACTTGGCCAAAGGGGCTTAGGTCCGTAGTAAAAGACTTGTATTTCTTATGAATTTTTCATGGTTTTCAAAGGAATGGGGGGTTTTGAAATAGTTAAAAAATGAGTTTTTAACTATGGAAGGGTGATTTTCATGAAGGGAAGAAAGGAAAAAATGGAAAAATAGAGGAATTTCATGGGGAAAAAGGGAGAAAATGAAGGTCAATTTTGAAAGAAGGGAAAGGGAAAAAGTGATGATTTTTGCAGCAGTTTCTTCTCATGATTTCAGCAGAATTTCTGAGTATGAAAATGGGAACAACAAAGAAGATTTTGGACAGAGGCATGAGGCCTTTAAGGAGTCTTCAAGAGCCAACAATTTTTAGTGATAAAATTTGTTCTTTGGAGGCTCAAAAAGTTTTAGCCACCTTTTGGTATAACAAATATTATAGGTGGCTAACACTTGGCATAGATCCAGTTCAACAACAAAAATATGATTATTTAGAATCATTGGAGAGAATAAGTGCCATAATGAACCCAAAACCACTTGTCAATTCACAAGAACCTCTAATTGATGCTCTTAAGTAGGATATTTATGAATTAGAGATGCTGAACAGGTACATTAAGCAGGAGAATGAGACTTTGAAGGAACAAAACAAGTTGGACAAGGAAATTCATGAAAATACCACTCTGCAACTAGGACTATGGCATAAGAAAAATAGGAAATTGAAGAAGAAGAACAAGAGATTGAACAGATAAATCATTAACCTCAAGTTCAAACTTCTTATGAAAAGGCCAAGAATGACATTGAATTCAAAGAAGAACAAAAGAAGAAGGTTGGATGTCCTAGTTGAGGTATTTGAGAAAATGTAGTAGGGAATAAGAACTCATAAATTTTGGAAAATTGCATGAGGACATGCAATGATTTTGTAGTGGGGGTATGTTGAACATCAGGATTACCCTCTCTTTGATAGTTTTTCTCATCTCTTTCCATCACTTTTCCATAATATCATAGACCCTAATAAATGAATAATGTTAGGTTTTGTCTTAAGGATGCATTTAAATGGTTGTCATATTATATTTTCATGATTTTTCTATTTGGATAAGTTTTTACAATTTAGCTACAGAATGTATTCTGTTCTGCAACTAACTGTGTGTTCCGTAGCCACCCTTATGTTTTAGTAGGTTCTAGGTGTCAGTTGAGGAATTGGGCCACATGGGTGTTTCTAGATTCATGCCTACATGGATTCTATCCTACTCACTCCATCTATATCGACAGAAAAAGGAGCCTAAACTCATGGTCAAAGATACAAGTCAAAATACTTTACCTACAGTAGTAGGACTCCTGATTTTCTCTTCGTAGAAAATCATGAGTCCAACAGTCCTATTTCAATTGAAATTCAAGTTAGACACCTGTAACTAGTTTAACTCATAATCAGTTATATATTTTTCCTTTAAATATTGGTTCTGCAGAACCGAGAGACAGTTCACTACAGTTCAGATTTTAAGTGTAAACGCAGGCTTTTTGTGGATACTTTGTTTCCAGACTTTATTTTCATCATAATAAGAAGTTCAATTTGCCAATGATTTCTTTATTGCACCTTTAACAAGCTAGGATTTCAACCACATCAGTTGCAGAGGGCCCCTGATTCTGAGGGAGGTTTTTCATTTATGTTTCTAGTTAGATTTCCTTTACTCTGTTTCAACAATTCTGTTTTTAAGTAGACTTATGCTTCATTCCAATTTTCAATAGATAGATGAATGATAAATCATAATTGTGCAGACTTACTCTTCTAAGATATTTCACGGAAATAGAAACTCTGTTTTCAAAACTGAATTAAGGATTGAAGTGCTAAGAAACCACAATTTTTTAGTTTTATTTTTCTTGTCTTTTATTTCCATTAGAAGATAGTTTTCAATCGCTGTGTCAACATATGTTTACAAAAGCCATTTTCAATATGTTAATCCTACACTAAATGGTTAAATATCTCACACATATAGTAGTTGAATTTATCTTGCTCATTTTCATTTGATTTCGAAAGACTAAGGCATAATTGATTTCTTCTAAAAGCATCTCAAGAGGTTAAACACTTTACATTTGAATGTTGTAGAAAATTCAATTATACATTAGTTGATTTTAGTTAAATTTTACATGATTTTACTTTCAAGACCCTCACTTAATTGAAAACACTAATATTCCTAAAAATCATCCTAAAAGAGATTGATCTAATCATGTTTCAAAATGGAATGGTTGAATGATTAATGAATGTAATTTCTGAGTTATCTTTCTGCAGATTTTACTTAGTTTTCTAGTTCAAACAGGTGTAATTAGTTACCTAACACTATCTCAAGAATATCACTCTTCACAATTGAATATTTGAAGTAAATAAACATACCTTAGATGTTTTCATTTCATTCTTTTCTTTCTGTTCTAGGATCTTAGCAAGCTAAAGTACAAGCAGTTACTAAACTCCATCTCAATAAGGTCATGCTTAATAATTGAATGTTGAAGTAAGCAGAGGTACAATATTTCTTTCATTTTTTACTTTCATTTAAGATATCCATTGTAATTGTCAATCTTAGATTTAGAAATAGATCCATGGATAGAGGACTGATAAAAATATTAGATAGATGCTTTGTTTTCTAAACAAGGTCTTAATTAGCCCTCAATTTTTGTTTTGTTTTTATGAAAATAAGATTAGTTTTGGAACACTTCCTTTTATTCCTTCTAAAATTCATTTAGATTCACTTAAATATTTCCATAGTTTTAGATTAACCATTCTTAGATCTCAAAGAACAAAACCCCCCCTAAAAACAACATAAAATATAAAACAACAAAGTAAGGAATAGGTTGATTAAGCACATATAGTGCACCACACTTCATCAGTTTACAAACCTTGGATTGATAATTAATGAAAACAATTTAGGACACTAAATTGACTGAACAATTCAAGAGACATTAAAATTGACAAGTACAATAATGTGAAATAAAGCTTGCAAATAAACACATTAACTCCCAATTCCAATTACAATAACCAATTACCAGATGAATGATATGCAGTATATATCTATGTGAAATGTAAGGATATCAATTAATTTTAATTAAAATGCCTAATCTAAGGTCAAGGCCTTCTCCTCAATTATTAAAACTTGTCTTCAAACAAGGTTGTTTGGAGAAAGGTTGGGGAAGGAGGCTATGGCCTCATTAACGACAACTACCTAGGCCCTCTAGCAGCCAAAGTTCCTCCATTCCTATGAGGAACTCAACCACAATATAACTTCAAGGTCACTTGTTTTAACCGTTGTTTAAGAGTCACAGTTATTAAATTGAATAAAGGAGAAGGTTGTCCTAATTTTCTATTCAACCAATCTTATGCTTGGAGGTAGATTTTAAGTATGCAAGTGATGATACAAACAATTTAATGAGATAAAATAAGATTAATATGCTTCAAGGGAAGAGATAGTAATCCAAAAGACAATGATAAACATTTAAAGCTAAATATTAGGTTACAAAAATAAACAATGAAGCATATAGTGATTACTCAATGACACAAGGAATATGCTATTAGAATCAGATGTTAGATAAATTACTCAAGATGCATTTAATTAAAGTGCTCTTAGGATTTTATTCGCTTAGGTTAGACAATGACACCAAGTGATATTTATATGATGAAAGCACAATTAGAAGATGGAAAATGAGATTGCTAACAAGAAGATATAAAAACTACTTTAGATATACAATTGCAAATGAAACAAAGACAAGAGATATTTCAAGTGCACTTGGATCAAGTATCCAACTAGAAAATGCAAGCTAAGAGATTATATCTAGGATGCAATGGTTATGAAATTAGAAATGCAAGATACAAGTTAGCAAGTTAGATCTCTAAGAGACAAGAAAAAAAGAGACCTCCCTTTAAATAAGGAGGCATGATACCATGGGATTAAGATCGTAAGCTCCCTCAAGACACACAAATCACTTTTATTATTAATGTTACAAAGAATAAGCCCTTTAGATAGAGAATAGGGCTCTTCTTCTTAAGGATATTTACAAAAATATTGGAAACTTTACAATAACAAGCCTCTCCTCAAGAAACAAGGCTAATTCACCAATTATTTGATTTCAAATGCTCCAAAAAAAAGCTCCACACCTTGAAAAATCTTGGCCTTCAACAATGGCGAGTATACTCCTAAAAAGTATCACGACATAGGAGGAAAATGAGTTTACAAAAGGATCTCGACCTTGAGTAAATGACCTCCAAATTTTGTGGCTTCTCAAAAATAAATTTGAAAATGAATGCATTCTTCCCAAACTTGATTTTTTTCCAAAAATTGATGAAAACCCTTTCAAAGAATTCATTTCTCACTGCAAAAAACATGGTTATTAGATTAGAAACAAAGGCAACCATAGAGGGCTTACGAAATTCCAAATAAATTATCAATAGAGTTTTTTGAGCCACAAAACTTCGAAAAAACCCTCACTAAGTGATGGGATGATCCCTCCAATGCTAGTGACTTCCACACTATTTTTTTTGGCTTGCAACAATGGTTAAATCCCAATCGAAACCCTCTAAAAATTTGTAGAAAATTTATAAGTTCAAAAACCTTTGAGAAAATTAAATATAGAGGCAATGGAGGCCTAAAAACCCTTATGTAATCAACGAGAGACTTAGATTTGATGGAAAACCTTTGAAAATAATTCAATTCTCTTCAAAAACCTAATCATCTAAGTAAGGAGGAGAATGGCTTCAATTTTTGTTTTTTTTAATAATTTTCCTTTAGATTCAATGTAATCAATCTAAAAAAGAAATATGTATAATCAATCTAATCCAAACTCCAAATTTATTTTCAGATCTGTAATGAAAAATCAACAAAAAAACCAAAAATATATACAAGAAATTTATAAATATAAGGGTTAGAAAATATTTACAAATATATTTACAAAATAAAATACAAGACTAATCTAAAGGGCATGAGGACACCTCCACCCTTTGATTAGCTGATTATCCCTTTAAGCATAAAATTAGTCAGTAATAGCTCCTAATTTTTTTTGAGAGAATTTAAAGAAAGATAAATTTTTGATCTAGTGAGTCTGGAAAGAAAACCCTTTTCTTATTTTGAATGATAAGTATTCATATGACCCAATATGGGTTCTCAACTTCTATGCCTCGAATAGTTGCTAGTTAATTCAACTGAGAATTTCCCCAAGTATTCAAGATCTGATCAACGCAATTAGTTTCTACACACTTGAAAATATTTTTGTTATATCCACTGAGATTTGAATATCACAGTGATAGAGGAGTCTAAGGTTTTAACCGAAAACCATTAGATTTACTTTTTCTAAAGTGTTGCTCCAAATATAAATAAAGATGCAAGATAACTATACACCGATGACACTTCAAGAGATAATGGAAATAACAATATAAAAACATTAGTAGAACATGAAGCACATAAGATCATAAAAATATTACCATATAACTGAAGAATAACACCATAGCTTTGCCCCAAAGAATTTATGTAATATTAGGATAAAAGAAAAGACATACAAGGGAGTTTAATGTATATTTTGATTTCATATTCGACATATTATGAAGTTTTCTTTCATGGAAAGAGATACTTTATTGCTTAGAAAAATATTATAAAATATAATAGACCTTCACTTATCCAAGAGCTCAATATTTTTCATGATTACAAATGAGGATAATAAAGAATCCTTATATATAAAATGAGAGAGATAGAACCCTCCAAGTGAGAAAAATGGCTAGTTTTCTTGGTCAATGGCTTTAATTCTTGTAGAAAAAATTCAAACCCTTGATAATACTGCACAGTTCTAGAGGAGAATGCGATTTCCTTGATTTAGGAGCTGCGTTGACCCAAATATTAATTTTGGAGAACCTATGGACCATGAAATATCTTTATCTCCCTTTTCTCGAAAAAATATCATTCAAAATAGCCTCCTTGGACTAAAAATTATTTTTTCTTAGGACATTAGCTACTCTCTGGTCCAACAAATTTTTTTGCGACCATTTTTTCTTGGAAACGAGTCCACATTTATTCTTTATTAGGAAAGTCCATCTTTTCCAAAAAATATATTTCCACTTGGATGTTGAACCCTTAGTTAAACTGAGAGGGGGGGGTAAATCAGTTTAACGCATTCATGGACTTTCAAAACTTTTCATTAAAACTTATTTACACTTTCATTTCATGTTCAACTTAATATGTGAGTAGTCTTAGAATTTGAGCAACAAGTATTAATATAATGTAACAGTAGATTTAATATGAGAGCAGAAAGTATTAAGCAGATGAGATAAACCACATCAACACATAAATATCATGCACAGAGACACCAGATATAAGTGGAAACCCATAAAGGGAGAAAACCACATCTTATTATTGTTGTGATGCAAAGGCAAGCTCCAACTCCCTCTCACCACTGATTTTCTGTAGGCACCAACCTACAGGAGGCTCCTACCTCAATTCTGCGAGCTACAACTTGCAAGGAAGCTCCAACTCCCATCAATTTTCTGCAGGCACCAACCTACAGGAGGCTCCAACCTCAGTCAGCTACAACTGACATTTTATCAAGCTACAACTTGATGTGGAAGCACCAACTCCCATCTATTTTCTGCAGGAACCAACCTACAGGAGGCTCCTACTTCAGTCAGCTACAACTGACATCTATCAAGCTACAACTTGATAGGGAAGCTCCAACTTCCTTACTCTTTCAAAGAGAAACACTTGTTGATTTACCTTGGATATCAGCTCTCTTCTATTCCATCTGCTCTGTTGTTCATCTATTCTCATATCTGCCCTGTATCATCTATGCATATTCTCGGATTCTCTATCAGCTTCTCCTTCTTCTCTGATCAGCTCCTCCTTCTTCTCTGCTCAGCTCCTCTTTCTTCTCTGCTTCACTGCTTCATTTCTGCATTCTCTTCATTCACTCTCTTTAACCTCTTGCAACTTTCTTATTTTCTTCAACTCTCTTCAATTCTGCTGCACACTCTCTTCTTCTCTCACTCTCTTTCGTCAACCTTCTCCCTTTGGATATTACCCTATTTTATACAAAATAGCTTCATGGTTGTTTTTATTCTACTGGGAATTCGAAATGGATAGCCATGTCTCTTTGCCTTCTGCCTTCTTACTTCTTTTATCCGCTCATTCAGAAAATATAACTGTAGGTACCAATTTAACATTACAGTGGTATATTTGTTCTCTTCCGGAGACTTGCCAATGCATCACAACAATATAAATTAGTTTAAAACATTTACAATCAATTACAATGAAAACTTCAGCGCACTTATTCAGCCTCTTGGATCATTGCACTTGTCTTTTCTGTGACTATGTTGTATTTGGATTTTCTGTGACTGTGTTGTATTTGGCTTTTCTGCTTACAGTCGCAGTGTAACTGCCATACCTATGTAACTACCCTTTTTATACATCACAATTTAACTCTCGACACGATAAGAATTGATTTTAACATCTAGACTGTTGTTTTATATAACATATGTAACTTCTGACTTTAAATCTGGGCGAATTCCAACGCTTTACCCATAGCAAGTGTCTTGTTGATGTGGTGAGTTCCGCAAGAGAAACATACATACACCACGGCCTTTGTTTTATGGCTCGATACAATTGCACACATCGCAATTGTATTATATTAATAATCGCCCTCCACCTTAAGCCGAGGCCCATGGGTCCACAGACCACATGACACTTTTCAATATAATCGCAACAACTTTATATATATATATATATATATATATATATATATATATATATATATATATATATGTATATCTGCAGTGCCTTCAAAAATTTACGATTGGAATTGGGTGTGCCACCACGATGAGATTTAACGTCTGATTAATGGCAATCGCAGAGTTTCATTGTGGTATATGTTCAACATGCTCGTATACCCGTGCGTGCGATGGCCCCACACGGCATAGATATATGCTTATATATATATATATATATATATATATTATATATATAGATATATATATATATATATATATATATATGTTCTCCAATAGAAAAGTAAAGACCCATGAATTTACTTTGGCGAATGCCTAGCACGCACCTCATTTTCTATAAATTTCAACTTTAGCACAATATATAAATAATATCACCGTGTATCCATATTCCCCGAATCAAGCATTATAAACATTAGTATAAGGGTTTGATTCCATTTAATCAATGGAATATCATATATTTGGGCCCACTTGCCATGCTTTCCGATGATATACACTACTCCTCGACTTCTTCCGATTGCGATTGATCGCAATCGCAATTTCCATTTGAATGTACCGATATTCCAATGCCCCAAAGCTCCGATTGCGATTACTCTGATGTGATGCGATTAATCGCAATCACAAATTCCATTCGCATGTTTCGATGCCCTGCATAAGTCTGATTGCAATTAATCTGATGCGATGTGATTAATCGCAATCGCAAATTCTATTTGCATGTTCCGGTGCCCTGCTTAACTCCGATGCGATTGACCTGATGCGATGCGATTAATCCGATTGCGATCAATCGCAATCACAACTTTTAGTTGCAAGTGATCTGCTGCCAGTTTTTCTCCGATGCGATCAATGTGCGGACCTGACCATATTTTCTATGACGGAGTTTATACGACTATCGCGTTCGGCTTTGCCAATCGCAATCACAACTTCCTGTTTGAATGTTCTTCTTCTTTGTTTTTCTCCGATGCAATTTGGTCCCACCTTGTGGTACTTTGGTTATCATAAAGCGCGCCACTTATAAATATATATATTTATGCTTTGAACCTTGGTTTATATGATCCGGGCTTCATCGCAATTGCAATTCTTTGGTTGCATGTTCCGACACATATCCATTATGTTTTATAAACCCATCGGGTCTGGGCTTCATCGCAATCGCAATTTTCTGTTTATATGTTCCATTGCCCTTATAATCTCTGATGCCATTGGGAAAGGGTCCCACCTTATGATACTTTGATTCTTTGATCATAAAGCGCTCCATATAAATTAATATATATAAACTTTGGACTTTTGTGAAATATGTAATTCGTTGCATATATATGTAATGTGCTACATATATATATATATATATATATATATATATATATATATATATATATATATATATATATATATATATATATATATATTTTGGATTGCTTTAACATAATATCATTTGATTTATTTCTGCATCCTCTAAAACAAGGTTAAGCAATTATCAGAATAATGTTTTATATATATGCATACATTGCCGCTTGGGTTATGATTCCCAGAATTATATATATCTATCCTTCCGCCTGGGTTACGGTTCCTGGAATTTATGTTAAGAGTTTCTACTAGCTGGGTAGTGATTCTCAGAATAATGGCTCTGTCTCTGCCTCTACCTTCGCTGCTTCTGTCGCTCGACCTCTGCCTCTACTGCTGTGATAACGGTTCTACCTCTGCCTCTACCTCTGATAACAGCTCTGCCTCTATTGTGATAACAGCTCTGCCTCTGCCTCTGTCTCTGCCTCTGCCTTAGCTGCTTCTGTTGCTCGACCTCTGCCTTTGCCTTCGATGTACATATTACCTGCTGCTGTTCTTTGCCTATCTTTGCATCTGCTGCCTTCTTTGTCTGTCTCTGTCTTTGCTGCCTCTACCTCCCTTCTACTTTGCTTCTCTCTTTTTTTCATCTGGTCCTTGACTGATGCTACTACTTAATTCTCCTTTTTCTTCCTCTACTTCTTTAAATGACCCTATCTCTACTGATCGAACCTCTGTACATCTTGCTGCTATGCTGCTTTCTTTGCCTTGTTGCTTCCTCAGGTGTTCCTCATTTGCCATCTCCTTTTCCATCATTGACAAAATTTCCAACAGTCTCCCCCTTTTGCATTGATGGCAACACATCCACCGATAATCCAATGCTTCCTCCAAGTCTTTCTTTCGTTGGCTTCTTTTAGAAGACCCTTTCTTCTATTACCTGCTTTTCCTCCCCCTTTGACATCAATGGCAAAGGGTTGCACATTTATCAGTGTAGATTCTATGTTTGCATTTCTTCTCTCTGATTTGTGTTTAGATCTTCTTCTTTTGAATTTGTACCCTGCTGCTCCAAATTGGTGTAAAAGAGTTGTTGAGAGAACACTTTTGGGGATTATTGAACTTGTCTATACACATTAAGTCGATACCATTCCGAAGCATAGACTCCTTGCACTTGTATAAAGATTAGGTGATGACAGCCATATATAATTAGACTTGTATAATAAGAGATGCATTATTGGATCAAGACTTAAAGATTGTGAATGCGGCAAGTGACATATCAGGCTTGCTTCAACTATACTTCAGTCTATATCTGATGTATTGCGCCAATATATTTCTGTTGAGGAAGATTGTAGATGAGATAAGTTTTCTTCTGCAATACACATCTGTAGACAACATCTGTTCAATTATGATAATGATGCCAATATATCTTTTATTGTTGTGGTACACCTTTCCTGCCTATTGGTGATGATATTAACTAGGATGCTGACAAGGATATTACATTTAAAGACTGAGAGTTTCTTGTTGTTGATATGATCAATGAATCAACCAGAATTTTATCTAAGAGATCAAATTCTTTTACTGATTGCATAATGTACTTTCAAAACAAACCCTTCAGACTAGATACATTCAGTGTATTAGTCAGTATCACTTATCAATAATGCACTTTCCTTTATGACATAAGGAGGTTATGTATGTCAATGATAAATCTCTCTTTAAAGGTGGATTACCAGTAAATCCTTTGTGTTGAAGTAGGATTAGATGATTTAAAAATTTTGAGCTTCAGATGGTAATCACAGCTACTCCTTTATTCTTCAGATACTTTGACTGTTCTATCAGGATGAAATTCCACATGAGCATATTCAATATGTTTGATTGAAAACTCAGCAAACAGACTTCACATGGTTTTGTAACTAATCTTAAGAAAGAGGCCTTGAAGATATACATGTACCAACTTCAGGAAGGCATGAAATTATATATAGAAAAAGATATGGCTTCAGTGCTCAATATACTACTTCAAGTGTAAGCAAGATAGTGTTATTTTTGCTCTGCCACTGAACTTTTCATGCTGAATGCAGATAACACTGGGAATAATATTACTTCAGTGCTCAATATACAACTTCAAGTGTAAGCAATATAGTGTTATTTTTTCTCTGCTACTGACCTTTTCATGCTGAATGCAGATAACACTGGGAATATTACCTTGATGTACTTTTGCCAAAAACCTTTGATCCTGAGGACCTGTACCATATTGCTGCTACTTCATAATAACACTTGATATTATGCTGATAGGCATGCGGCTTGTACTAAATGCCAATTGATACTACCTTGATAAACTATGCAGATATTTCACTTCAGCTTGCATATAAACCCATAACTAAGACATCCTTCATAAATTCTACTATAGAGATTTCCACTGTTCACATCAATAGTCATCAATATCCTGAAACTAATCTTATCATTATTAACCATTTTCTTATTCTGTCATTCTGATTTAAAAGAATGTCACTGCATTTCCTTTCTAGGACTGCTCCAGAATCATTACTGCTTTAAGTACAATTCAACTATCTAACATAATGATCTTCAGGAAGACATCTTCAATTTCTTTTCTATGAATCTTCATGAGCTGATTACTCAAAGATTTATTACTCACTTAACTGCATTTCTCCAAGTGAACCTTTTGAAAGATGTAATGAACTAATGATAGGCACTTTTCTTACTCATCCTTCTTAATGTGATTCATTGTTAATTATAGCAGTATGAGGCATAGTGTGATCATCACTTTAAGGTGCCGATGTCTTCTTTCTATTACCATTGCTTCTTGTTGTCTTCTCTTATTCCATCACTTTGTCAGCTATTGAATGCTTCAGATCATCTTCTTTCTCTATAGTTCTCTTTTAGAGGAATTTCCTTTTTCTTCCTGATCTCATATCTGTTCTCATTACATGGAGCTCTTCTTAGACTGATTTCATGGGGTCTATTTATGAATTTCTCTCCCCCTGGGATGTTGCTTCATATATATTATTGGATGGATTTTTGCTTTGCTTCCTAGAGCAGCTCCCCCTGAGACTATGGAGGATTCATTATGTTATTGAGATAATAGGCTCTCCCTTTCTCTTTTCCTTCCATAATTTATTGGGGTTCTTCATAATGTTTGTATTTATTTTTGATTCATCCCTTTGTTTGATTTGATTAGATTCCATCATCTTTCTAGAGTTCTTTAATGTATATGGCAGATTACAGTCCTTTGCTTTGTGACCAAGTTTGAGGCATACATAACATCTTATTTTATCATAGTACATTTGAGTTGATGTATAATGCTTTGTTCCCCTTCTTGAATACATTTTACATTCAACAGATTTATGTCCAAAATTATTGCATCCATAACAGTAGCCATGGAAGTAATTTGTGTACCTAGTGAAGGATTGTCTTTTCCATTTGCTTGCTTGAGGGGTTCTACTCTTTTGCTGCATCCTTTGCTGGTTGGACTGGATTGGCTTTGTCTTAAAATATGCTGCATTATGTCCTGGTTTATGACAAGAGAAACTTGTGCTATTTTTCATAGGAGGAAAGAACCTTCTTTGACATCTTCCAAATTTATTCATTTCATCCTCATGAGTGTATAAGCCTTTTTCTGGTGACTGTTTCATCCCTTCATTCTCTATCCTCTCATGTTGCTTCTTGTTTTTGTTTGTTTCTCTGCAACTCATGTTCTTGCTAGTTTCTGCTTCTGGAGAAATTTGTTGAGCTGCTTCACTATTCTTTACAGCTTTTACAAAAATGATTTTCCTATTATCTTCAACCTTGGACTTACTAGTTTCACCTTCATATCCTATCCCAGCCTTTATGAGTGGTGACTTTTGAGCCTTTAGAATCTGGTCCAACTTTCCAGAGCCTTTCATTAGAGGTGTATTCAATAATAGTTCTCTTTGGGCTTTTTCTACGTTCTTTCTTAGGCTCACTACTTCTTCTTCCAATCTTTCACATTCCTGACTTTTCTCTCTCATTTGTTGCAGCAGAGTGTCTTCTACTTTCTTTGCCTCTTCAAGTTGTGTCTTCAGGTCAATAATTTCTTTCCTATCTTCATATTCTCTCTCATCACATATTTGCACCACTGTCTTAAGGTCTTTGTTTTCATTTTTCTATTTTTCTATTTTAGTCAAAGCAGTGTCAAGCTTGGCTCTTTCTTCAGCTGTAATTTCTTCATGGTTCTTATCTCCATTCACACTAGCAGGTACTTCATTTGATTGAATATTTTCCTATTGACATGAATTTTTCTTCTTCTTAATTCTCTTATCCTTCTTGTCAGTGCAGTCCTTAGTGTTTACTCCATGCATGAAGTGCAATCTATCCCAGATTTCTTTTGTAGAGGTTAAATCCATTATCAACTCAAGGTCCTTGTTATGAATATCGTTATATATCACACATTTTGCCTTGGCATTCCTCTATTGTTCTTTCACCGTGGGTGAGTCTTTGCAGTAACCATCATACACAAGCTTCCATACCTCAGGTTCATATGCCATTAAACCTATTTTAACCTTATCTCTCCATTCAGGAAAGTTTGTTGTATTTAACAGAGGTGCATTTTGATAGTCCATGACTCAACCAGATCTCCTTCAAGCTATTAAGCTTACACCAAAGGAACCAACTCTGATACTAATTGTTGAACCCTTAGTTAAACTGAGAGGGGAGGGGGGGTGAATCAGTTTAACACATTCATGGACTTTCAAAAATTTTCATTAAAACTTATTTACACTTTCATTTCATGTTCAACTTAATATGTGAGTAGTCTTAGAAAGTGAGAAGCAAGTATTAATATAATGTAACAGTAGATTTAATATGAGAGAAGAAAGTATTAAGCAGATGAGATAAACCACATCAACACATAAAAATCATGCACAGAGACACCAGATATAAGTGGAAACCCGTAAAGGGAGAAAACCACATCTTATTATTGTTGTGATGCAAAGGCAAGCTCCAACTCCCTCTCACCACTAATTTTCTGTACGCACCAACCTACAGGAGGCTCCTACCTCGATTCTGCAAGCTACAACTTGCAAGGAAGCTCCAAATCCCATCAATTTTCTGCAGGCACTAATCTACAGGAGGCTCCAACCTCAGTCAGCTACAACTGACATTTTATCAAGCTACAACTTGATGTGGAAGCACCAACTCCCATCTATTTTCTGCAGGCACCAACCTACAGGAGGCTCCTACTTCAGTCAACTACAACTGAAATCTATCAAGCTACAGCTTGATAGGGAAGCTCCAACTTCCTTACTCTTTCAAAGAGAAACACTTGCTGATTTACCTTGGATATCAGCTCTGTTCTGTTCCATCTGCTATGTTGTTCATCTATTCTCATATCTACCCTGTATCATCTCTGCATCTTCTCAGATTCTCTATCAACTTCTCCTTCTTCTCTGCTCAACTCCTCCTTCTTCTCTACTCAGCTCCTATTTCTTCTCAACTTCACTGCTTCATTTCTGCATTCTCTTCACTCACTCTCTTTAACCTCTTGCAGCTTTCTTATTTTCTTCAACTCTCTTCAATTCTACTGCAAACTCTCTTCTTCTCTCACTCTCTTTTTTCAACCTTCTCCCTTTGGATATTACCCTGTTTTATACAAAATAGCTTCATGGTTGTTTGTATTCTACTGGGAATTTGAAATGGACAACCATGTATCTTTTCCTTCGTCCTTCTCATTTCTTTTATCCGCTCATTCAGAAAATATAATTGTAGGTACCAATTTAACATTACAATGGGATATTTGTTCTCCTCCAGAGACTTGCCAATGCATCACAATAATATAAATTAGTTAAAAACATTTACAATCAATTACAATGAAAACTTCAGCTCACTTATTCAACCTCTTGGATCACTGCGCTTGTCTTTTCTGTGACTGTGCTATATTTGGCTTTTCTGTGACTGTGTTGTATTTGGCTTTTCTGCTTATGGTCACAGTGTAACTACCATACCTATGTAACCACCCTTTTTATACATCACAATTTAACTCTCGGCACAATAAGAATTGATTTTAACATCTAGAATATTGTTTTATATAACATATGTAAATTCTGACTTTAAATCTGGGCGAATTCCAACGCTTTACCCACAGCAAGTGTCTTGTTGATGTGGTGAGTTACGCAAGCGGAACATACATACACCACGACCTTTGTTTTATGGCCCGATACAATTGCACACATCACAATTGTATTATATTAATAATCACCCTCCACCTTAAGCCGAGGCTCGTGGATCCACAGACCACGTGGCACTTTTCAATATAATCGCAACAACTTTATATATATATATATATAACAACGCCTTCACAAATTTCTGATTGCGATTAGGTCTTCTGCGATAGTTGTGATGTAGTTAATGGAAATCGCAAGTTTCATTGGTATGTTCCACTGCTCAGCCTTCATGTCGATGCGATAGCCCCACACAGCATATATATATATATATATATGTTCTCCAATAGAAAAGTAAAGACCCATGAATTTACTTTGGCGAATGCCCAGCACGCACCTCATTTTCTATAAATTTTGACTTTAGCACAATATATAAATAATATCACCGTGTATCCATATTCCCCAAAGCAAGCGTTATAAACATTAGTATAAGGGTTCGATTCCATTTAATCAATGGAATATCATATATCTGGGCCCACTTGCCATGATTTCCGATGATATACACCACTCCTCGACTTCTTTCGATTGCAATTGATCGTAATCGCAATTTCCATTTGAATGTACCGATATTCCAATGCTCCGAAGCTCTGATTGCGATTACTCTGATGCGATGTGATTAATCGCAATCGCAAATTCAATTTGCATGTTTCAATGCCTTGCATAACTCCGATTGCGATTACTCTGATGCGATGCGATTAATCGCAATCGCAAATTCTATTTGCATGTTCCCTTGCCCTGCTTAACTTCGATGTGATTGACCTGATGCGATGCGATTAATCCAATTGTGATCAATCGCAATCGCAACTTTTAGTTGCAAGTGATCTGCTGCCAATTTTTCTCTGATGCAGTAAACGTGCAGACCTGACCATATTTTATATGACAGAGTTTATACGACTACCGCGTCCGGATTTTCCAATCGCAATCGCAACTTCCTGTTTGCATGTTTCGCTGCTTTGTTTTTCTCCGATGCGATTTGGTCCCTCCTTGTGGTACTTGGTTATCAAAAAGTGCTCCACTTATAAATATATATATATTTATGCTTTGAACCTTTGTTTATATGATCTGGGTTTCATCGCAATCACAATTCTTTGGTTGCATGTTCCGACACATATCCATTATGTTTTATAAACCCATCGGGTCCGGGCTTCATCGCAATTGCAATTTTCTATTTATATGTTCCACTGCCCTTATAATCTCTGATGCGATTGGGAAAGGGTCCCACCTTATGATACTTTGATTCTTTGATCATAAACCACTCCATATAAATTAATATATATAAACTTTGGACCTTTGTGAAATATGTAATGCGTTGCATATATATGTAATGTGATGCATATATATATATATATATATATATATATATATATATATATATATATATATGTATATATATATGTATGTATGTATGTATGTATGTATGTATGTATGTATGTATGTATGTATGTATGTATGTATGTATGTATGTATGTATGTATGTATGTGCTTTGGACCTTTGTGTAATATGTTTCATTTTTAGTGTATCCTTCGGCGGGTTAAGCGATTCTCAGAATAAGGTTATATATATATGCATACATTGCTACTTGGGTTATGATTCCCGGAATTATATATATGTATCCTTCCACCCGGGTTACGGTTCCCAAAATTTATGTTAAGAGTTTCTACGAGATGGGTAGTGATTCTCAGAATAACGGCTCTGCCTCTGCCTCTACCTTCGCTGCTTCTGTCGCTCGACCTCTGCTTCTACTGCTGTGATAACGGTTCTGCCTCTGCCTCTACCTATGATAATGGCTTTGTCTCTGCTGTGATAACGTCTCTTCCTCTGTATTCGCTGCCTCTGCCTCTGCTGCTCGACCTCTGCCTCTGCCTTCGCTGTACATACTACCTGCTGATGTTCTTTTCCTATCTTTGCATCTGTTGCCTTCTTTGTCCGTCTCTATCTTTGATGCCTCTGCTACTTATTTGTTGCCTCTACCTCTCTTCTACTTTGCTTCTCTCTTTGTTTCATCTGCTCCTTGATTGATGCTACTCCTTAATTCTCATTTTGCTGTCTCTTCTTCTTTAAATGATGCTATCTCTGCTGCTCGACCCTCTCTACATCTTGCTGCTATGCTGCTTTCTTTTCCTTGTTGCTGCCTCAGGTGTTCCTTCCTCCTTTGTCATATCCTTTGCCATCAATGACAACATTTCCAACATTGGAGATATTTTTTTAAAATTTTCTCTCATTTATTTTTTGACTAATTTCCGACTAATTATCCAAAAATAAAAATATTGGCTCCAGAGGGGTTTAAAAATATTTTTCCACCCTCAAAGTGTGTCTATAATATATATAAAAATTTTAGGAGTTGAGGTGTAACTTTAAGTACTCATACCCCCTATAAATCCTATAGACAAAATTTTTTACATCTTTACATCAAATATTACATAGAAATCTCATTTAGAAGGGGAAATTTGACAATTAAAAAATGACCTCTAGACACGACCAAATTCTGCGAAATTTCAGACATGACCTAGTATGATAATTTGCATTGACTCTATACACTAGGAATTTCCTAATCATTCAGAATTTAGCTCCACCATATCTTTGGGGCATGCCTGGGAGAAAAACTCAACCAGTTATTTGAAATTAAAAAATACAAATATTTAGTTGAGGAAAAACAACTCCCTAGAGTGAAAATATTTAACAAAATTTCTCAGGCTTACCTAGCTGTATTACATGGATTTATAAAAATACTAGAATCATTTTTACATAATGGCCCCTAGGGCTGCAAAAATTGGATTACATGACTTTGAAAAATTGTTGAAAGATAATGATGACCCTTGATGTATGATTGCGCTGACCATGATGGAATGCTTGAAAAAAATTGTACTCTGCTATAGGGTAGTTGACACTTGAGTGACCGATAGTTATAAAAGGTCTCAGAATATGGTCAAGAAAATTTCTTGACAAGTTGAGGAATAATAATTTTGCAAAATATTTTATTGATTTGAGACAGTGTTGAAGAAGTCTTACAATATCACCCGATTTCTTAAAAAGTCAACATGGTAGTCGATTCAAAGCAATGAAAAAGACAGTTTTTTAAATATACACATGAGATATACCTTTAATATTTAAAATATGAAATAAACTGCACTCAAAATAAGGGATTATATTGATAATAATCTTGAGAGGAAGGAGTGATGCCTTAAGTGGCTAGGTTGAATTGCTGGAGATCTAAGCAAGCATTTGTTTCTATACAAGCACACTAAAATGATGAGTTCGAATACAAATACCAACGAAGCTGGAAGTATACAGTTCAAATGCTTGGAATACAGGTATGTATTTGTTAAAAATGATTTTGTTTGAGATAATTTTCCCTTGGTAACATTCCTGAAGACTGTATTTTTCAATGATGATCTAGTATAGGTCTAAGTCTCTAGTATGCGTTGTATATTTTTTTTTTAACTATTTACCTCTAGTATAACATAGTAGGGATGAATGTCAGTCTGAATTAAAGGATCAATAACTGTAATATACTTTTAGTCACTCCATGGGACTGTGGCCTAAGGTCTAATTAGTTGTCTTACAACAATAATAAACAAATAACTAAAGAAATACAATCACAATAACTTTGAATGGTAAAGGAATTCTTTTTTAAGAAATATGAAGCATAAAAAGTCACCTTGATACTTCAAGGGGTAATGATAGTATCATTTTTTATTTTAGAAAGACAAATACACTCAAGGGAATTATGTGATCTATACACATATGATAAATTTCTGGAACACATGTCACGAACTTGTACTTTTCTTTGAATATGTCGCAGTGTATATTTGGAAGAAGGGCATTGTGAAGCCATTTGTTGCAATAAATCTTGCAATGTTGAGTAAAATTCCTCTCAAGGAATATGCATGCTTTGCAGAACTCAATGTGTATAGGATACTTAGGTTAAAAGGATCAAAATCAATGTTAACCTAATTTTCTCAAGTATGAATGGAAAATGGGATATGGAAAGAATAATTTTACACATTGAAAATTCTATTGAACTCGCAAGAGGTGTAAAATAGATTTGTGAAAAAATAGGGTTTGGAAGACTGAAAGTCTTGAATATGAAAATTCTAGGGTTTTTAATATTTGGATAACTAGGGTTTGAAAACCATAGTAAGTTAAAAAGGGATTGAATAAGAAAGATTTAGGCTTTATGGACAAAATCCTAGAACTAAATCAAGGTTTCCGTTGGAAGAAGAAACCCAAGATTATGCAAGGAAGGAATGGCATCATAAAGTCACAATATGGATGCAAGGAAGTTGATATTAAGAGGGATTTGACATTATCCTATAATCCTAAAAATATAAGTACCATATGTATTTTTTCTTTTATTATTATTGTTATTGTATTATTATTAGCCTCTTGTCTTTGTATCATTTTCTTGGTTGTAATTGTTATTCCATGGCCTCCTAGTGAGGATTGTAGGTACATAGTAAAATATACCAAGACTCTGGCAATCAGATGGAAGAAATGAAAGGAAAAATCAAAGCAAGAGGACTTTACTAGAATCATGATTTGTTTTAAGGGATGAAATCCAAGCTTAGAGGGAGCTAGTAGATCAAAAAACTTGAAGTATGCCTTGATTATGCCAATGGTATATACAATATTTAGCATGTAGCAGTTGCAGAAATTAAGAATAGAGGTTCTCCCAGTAAGAGGGAGAGGATCATGACAAAATTTTTGCTCCAAGTTTTGAGGTGAAATTACATTAGAATTATTATCACTTTATAATAGGTAGATACAAAGATCATTCTTCTCAATAATTAAAAATTAAGAAGTGTACATAGAGCTACCTCAAAGTTTTGAGGTACATGAGAAAAATTCTCATGATTAAAGAAAACATTGTACAATCACAAGCATGAATGATTTTTTCTGATAGAAGAAGAAGGAATCACATGTCATCGGGATGAACTGTGGAAAAAAAATTTTCTTCCGTAATAGGCAAAGCAATCAGAGAGTCGTTTTTTAGCTCCTAAGAGAGTTTACCTCCACGTATATGGATGATATGCTAGAAGAAAAAAATGGAAGAGGGAGTAGCTAAAATTACCACAACAATATATGTTTCTGTGTGAGAGGGAGAACCCAACTAGGGTGACAAAAACGTTGTTGTGGTGATGGACATATTGAAAGGAATTTTATAGATTTTATGAGCCAAGGGATGTTGCTCAACATGGGTTAGAGTACTAACATGGTATAGTTGGTCATGGAAAGGACAATTATGATTTGAGATTTCTCTTAAATAGTGAAGTACAACTGCAGATTTAGATTGGATAGAGAGTGTTGGAAATAGAAAGAGCTCATCAAGATAGTGCTTTAGTACTTGGATGAGTATGAAGAAATCATCTGTCACACTCAGTATTGTAGAAGTCGAGTATATTGCAGCTAGATTAGAAAGTTTAGAAGTAGTTTGGATTCATAAGATACTATTATAAATTGTAGCAATAAAGGTTCAATTTGACTTGTGCCATTGTCAAATTGAGTAATTTGATTTTCCACATCAACAAGATGACTTGGATTTCAATTAGCTAGAGTGACATGGAATTCTCTACTAGTTAACTTAGTAAATTTTATTTATAGGGTTGTATTAGAGTTGTGCATGTAGTGATTGATAAAATTCAACAATCTAGTTCAATTATTTTTAGTTGAACTCAGTTAAATGAGCTCAAGTCATAAATTGAGTCAATTGAAGGTCATTTGAGTAGTATAAATCTTGTTAACTCAATGATCTCTCAGTTAAATTGTCAATCAACTAAAAATGGTCTAGACATGCATGGAGTTCGAATTTCGTAGCTAGAGTGGAGGAAAAGGCACATTGTAATTATCAATTGTATACTAGTTGCATTAGGGGAATTTTGAGGTCTAAAATGGGCCTCCTAAGGAAATTATAAAATAATAGTGGAAAAAATCAAATAAGATTTGATGACATCATCAAATTTTAGAGGGAAAAATGAAAAAACTCCTTTTTCAACTCATATTTTCAACTTATCTCCCAAAGTTTCTACTCCAATTTTGAGCGGGAGTACTCGTTGGATGCAAAATTTAATTCCTCATCCAAGGAGTACCCATTTTTCATACTTTCGATGGGTCCTACTACACGAAAAATGAGAAATACATGAAAAACGTGATTGTAATCACGTTTTTTTTATGTATTTCTCATTTTTCATGTAGTAGGGTCCACCAAAAGTATGCAACATGGGTACTCCTTGGATGAGGAATTAAATGTTGCATCAAATGAGTACTCCCACTCGAAATTTGAGCAAAAACATTGGGAGATAAGTTTAAAATACGAGTTGAAAAAGTAGTTTTATTATTTTATTATTTTTTAATATTTTTACCCTTTTACTTAAAAAATGGTGAATTATCCCCCATGGTTGACATCATCATCTTGAATCCTATTGGTTCTTATAAAGCGTATTTTTGTTGCACATTTTCCTTAGGAGGCCCATTTTAGACCTCAAAATTCCCCTAATGAGTGTATAGGCTTGGAAGTTAAGCATATGAATTATTCCTTGGGAATTGCACAAGAAAATAAGAGGAAAATCCTATCTTTTAGGATCTAATTTCCTCAAGGATTACACAAGGAAATAGGAGGAAGTTTGAGGCTTGAATTGGATAAGTGTTGGCCAGAGTAGGAAAATCAACAGGAGAACAAGTTTACAATGTAGGGTGTGCTTCAAAGTAGACGCAAGATATTGTAATAGTTTCTCATTCTCATATGATTAGTGAGAAGCAGTAACGGGGTTTTTTCCAATTGGGTTCCCCTGTATATTTTTGATGGTTGAATGTCATTGCATGTGTTTTTAAATTGTGATTTCCATTCCATAATATTGTAGAGGAAATTTATAATATCTTGTTTTCAATTTGAATTCATTAGTAGTAGAATATTCCTATTCATTTATACATGTCACCACAAAAGAAATCACATTTGAAACCAATCAATAGATCTTATCCTTTAAAAATTTTGATTTTAAAATTCAGTGAAGCAAATTTTATTCTATGTGGGAACACGTCCTTCATCGGATTGAGATTGGAGTATGCCCTGGAGGGAAACATGCATTTCATAGGTTGGAAGGACATGATGGAAGTTTCACTAAATGATAATGAAGTGCTAGAGTACACCAAAACTGTTGACATAATGATGTAATGTGTTGTCCTTGATGGCAACCTACTTGATGAGTTGCCTTTTGATAGCAACCTATTGAAGATGTAAACTTGATGTATCTACACAACGTACTCGATGAGTTTCCTTTTGATATCAACCTATTTGTTGAAGGTGTAAACTTGATGTATCTATAGGACAGTTCATATGTGACAGAGAAAGTAATACAAGTCAGTGACAAAGGAATGATGAAGTTAAAGTTTTAGTAAATATACACAGGTTTGATGAAGGGAATACATATATATATGCAAATATATAGATAGGTTCAATTCATGTATATATGCAGGTTTGATGAAGGGAAGCCACGTATACAAAATATATATGAAATTTAAATGAATCCAAGTCATGTATATATCCATAATATACACATAATTTGTTTATATGTAGTTTTGGTGAAGAAAAATCATGTATACACATAGGTACAAATAAGCAAAGTAGCGTATGTGTTGGAAAACTAGTTTTATCAATACCAAGGGTATTTACCATGGAATTAGCCCATAATATTGAGCACAGTAACAATTATTTGATCCCTTCCAAGAATACTGTAGAAATTATATAACATATGCATCTATATATCTAGATTCTCCTGATCTAACAATATTTATCTTCTTGCTAAATATAGAATCCTTCCACTGTTAATCTTTTGCGGAAATTTAAAAACTCAATTGCAAACACATGAAGCAATAAAAACAATAACACATAATACAGTTGTTTAATGGGAAAGCCTAAAGCTAAAAAAACCTAAATATCATATATTATGTATCATGGAGATCATGTAACAATCTCATACAAAGCTTAGTACATCAAGCTCTCAGTACAATCAATCGTCACACACTAACATGAAGAGATATGCAAATTCATGCATTGATTTCTTGCCACCTGATAGCTTGCCTCCATTGGGAATCCCTGCTCAAGAAGACCCCTGAATGAATTCAAATCTCCCTTGCCTTCACTGCGTAATCCTCATTGGAAACTCCAATGTGTGTGTGATGCAATCAATGCATCACTATAGTCACAACAGATAGTCCATCTCATCCTTTCACCTATCTCTCCACTGGGTTTCCACTGGAACTGACATGCACTGTAGTTAACTGCTATATTTTTTCATGTGATTAGTGAGTTATTAGTTTTGAATTAATTAACGAAATAATTAACTTAACTTTCACTAGTGTATCTTTCAGTTAGAACTAGCTCAACTGAGTTTAACTCACTTAACTGAGTTAAACTGAATAACAACTCCATGAACTACTCTTCCAACTCTGTCATAACTTTTCCACTTCAGTTCTAACTTAGTCCTCCATGCATGAACCACCAGTAAACCCTAGGAATTTCATAATTCCTTCAGCCCACTGATTTTCCAAATCTGTTTACTGAAATAAATTGCTCCAAGAGAATAAGTTGATGTTTATTGTCGGATTATTATTAAGAGCTAATAATAATCAACATGCATCTATTTTTATATCAACAATCTATAAATAGACTTCGCCCAATATTCTAAAAATATAATTTCATCTATTTTTCCAACTTGACCAACCATCCACAAATAGCATGTATAAATTATATACAAGATGCATGTATATATCCATATTCCCCTGATATCACAATTTTTAACTTCTTGCAAAATACAGAATCATTCCACTGTTAATATTTTGCAGAAAATTAATTGCAAACACATGTGAAGCATAAATAAAAACAGTCGCACATAACATAGTTGTTTAATGGGAAATCCTGAAGCTAAAAAACCAAACTATCATATATTATGTATCATGGAGATCATGTAACAATCTCATACAAATCTTAGTACATCAAGCTCTCAGTACAGTCAATCGTCACACACTAACATGAAGAGATCTAGAAATCCATGCACTAATTTCTTTCCACCTGATAGCCTACCTCCATTGCGCAATCCCTGCTGAAGAAAATCCCTGAATGAATTCAAATCTCCCTTGACTTGACTGTGAAATCCTCATTGGAAACTCCAATGTGTGTGTGATGCAATCAATGCATCACTATAGTCACAACAGATAGTCCATCTCACCCTTTCACCTATCTCTCCACTGGGTCTCCACTGGAACTGACATGCACTGTAGTTAAGTGTTGTATTTGTTCAGTTGATTAGTGAGTTATTAGTTGTGAATTAATTAACTAATTAATTCACTTAACTCTCACTAGTGTATCTTTCAGTTAGACTAGATACAACTAGCTCAACTGAGTTTAACTCCATTAACTAAGTTAAACTGAATAACAACTCCATGAACTACTCTTCCAACTCTGTCATAACTTTTCCACTTTAGTTCTAACTAAGTTCTCCATGCATGAACCACTAGTAAACCCTAGGAATTTCATAATTCCTTCATCCCACTGATTTGACAAATCTATGCATTGAAATTAATTGCTATAAGAGAATAAGTTGATGTTTATTGTCGGATTATTATTAAGAGCTAATAATAAGTGACACTTTTATTTTTAGATCGATGATCTATAAATAGACTTCGCCAGTATTCTAAAAATATAATTTCATATATTTTTCCAACTTGACCAACCATCCACAAATAGCATCCTGCAACTTCTGAAATATGATCACCATGTCTAAAAATAGATATAGTCTAAAAATAGACTTGTGCCAAAAATATCCTGTGGGCCCACTTAGTGAAGGCGACTCTTTTCACTAAGCTCATCATATTGTTGAATCTCAACACTCCATCTAAACAAGATAGAGATTATCCTTCACCCCGATCCTGCCTCTATGGTATTCGAATTTTATCCTGGTGAGCGCCTTTGTCAGAATATTTGCATCATGATATTTTGTAGGAATGTACTAAAGCAACATGATCTTCCACTGCACATAATCTTTGATATGATGATACTAGATATAAATATGTTTATATCTATCATGAAACACAGGATTAATCAAGAGTGTAATGCAACTCCGATTATCACAATGTATCACCGTAGGATATAAATGTGAACCAAACAAACTGACCAGGATCTTCCTCATCCAGATAGCCTCACATGCAACTTGACTTGCTGCCATGTATTTTGCTTTCATTGAACTGAGTGCCACGAATATTTGTTTCCTGTTGTACCAAGAAAAATTTGTAGATCTGATACTGAAAACCCCTCCTGATGTGCTCTTTCTGTTTGTTGGGATGCCTGCCCAATCTACATCCATGAAGCCATGCAACTTCACCTCATCCGTCTGTCTATACCATAAGCCATACTCAGATGTGCCTCTGAGATACCTCATGACATGTTTGCCTGCCTTCCAAAAGAGCTTGGTAGGCTTAACCATCACTTGTGAAAGCTAGTTCATCGCATAGCATATGTTCGGTCTTGCATTAACTAAATACATGAGAGAAACCATCAACTATCAATAAACAGTGGCATGCACTACCTCTGCCGATGTAGCATCCTCTTTCCTCTAATTTCCTAGAAGAGGAGTGTCGATAGGCTTGCAGCCTTGCATGTGAAACTTCTCCAGTATCTCTCGGGCATACTTTCCTTGAGACACAAACAGTTCGCCTTCCCGCTGCCATATTTCCAATCCAAGGAAATAATGAAGGAGACCCAAATCCTTCATATCAAACTCCTTTGCAAGATCTGCCTTGCATGAGTGTATCAACTTCTCATCACCTGTTAGTATTGAATCATCAACATAAATAAAAATGATTAAAATCTTACCCTCCACCACAATTTGGTACAGGTTTGCATCCACCTCACTCTTGGTAAATCCAAGTCTAGTGAAATAGCTGTCGATCCATGTGTACCAAGCACAAGGTGCTTGCTTCAACCCATACAACACTCTTTTAAGCCTGCACACATGCTAATCGCTGCTGAAGATCTCAAATCCTTTAGGCTGGTAAATGTACACCTCTTCCAAAATGATCCCATTAAGAAACACAAACTTAATGGATCCTGAAGATGGATCTCTGTTGGGATTCAAAAAGTTGAAAAATGTTTCTTGATAATGTGGATAATCCGAGAAGCTCTTCAGAAGAACACAGTCTTCAAATCCATTTGATGAATGTGCCAACCCATCTACGTTGAGAGAGCAAGGATGGTCCTTATGGAAGAATACTGTGCGACAGGTGCAAAGGTTTCTTCATAATCAATCCCCTCGATCTGTGAGAAGCCCCGAGCAACAAATATTTCCTTGTACTTCTCGACGCTCCCATCAACAACTTGATTTACCTTGTAGATCCATCTTGATCCTACAACTGATTTACCCACCAACCTTGGAACAATCTCCCAAGCATTGTTTCTGACAATGGAGTCATACTCCTCCACCATGGCATCTACCCATGTTGGCTCCTGCACTGCTTCTTCAAAAGAAGATGGATCTGTCATGATACACTTGCTCATAAGAGCCATGTATCCAATAAATTTGTCAGGTGACTGTCTCTATCTACGATGTGATGTAGGGACTCCTACATTCTCTGTTGCATCAAGCTTCAGTCTCTCACCTTCTGTGGTATGCTTTCTGCTAGTTCTGATGTTTGGCTCTGCATGAGTGGACTCCACTCCATGAAATTCCTCCTGTGGCTGATCCACATATGGAGGCTCATCTTTCAGAATAGGAAGTTCCTCTTCTGCATGCAAGTCTAGCTCCCTCTCAAGCGACAACTTCATGGATTTCACCTCATTGAATTTTATATCCCGTCGCACCACAGTCATCTAACTGTTTGGAAAATACACATGATAATTATGGGGTGTTTCTGTGTACCCCACAAATATCCCAACTTCTGCAGCTAGCTCTAGCTTCTTCTTGGTGTCCTTTGTCACATGAATGTAAATAGATGAGCCAAAAATCTTCAAATGAGAAATATCAGGCTTCTTACCAGTAAAAGCTTCTTCAGGTGTACTCATGCCATGTACTCTATGAGGACAATGGTTTTTCACATAAACTGTAGTGTTTCATTCTTCTGCCCACAAGTGCATCGATAGGCCCTGCTCATGCAACATCGCTCGTGCAACACCCACGATCATTCTATTCTTCCTCTTCGCGACCCCATTCTGCTGTGGGTTATGAGGCGCTATGAGTTCTCTTCGAATTCATTCTTTGCTACATAAGTCTTTGAATTTTCCTGAGATGTATTCACCACCATTATCGCTCTGTATAACTTTCACTTGCTTCCCCAACTCCTTCTCCACCAATGCTTTAAACTCACAGAACTTTGAGAATGTTTTTCTCTTCTTCTGCATGAAGAAGATCCAGCATCTACGAGAATATTCATCAAAAAATATAACATAATACCTGTGTTTTTCTATTGAAGCAATCGATAAAGGTCCACACACGTCTGTGTGAATTCTCTCCAGAATCACCGAAGCACGGTTCTCCTTCTCATTAAAGGTGGTCTTCACAAACTTACCCATAGTACATCCCTTGCACTGATCTGACTGCGCAAGAGTACCCTTGGGAAATCCAGTAGAAATCTGCTGCAAAATATTCATAGCGCCATGGTGAAGATGGCCCAATCTCCTGTGCCATAATTCCCCTTCATCCCGGCTCACCACTTCTTATTCTTTGCCCACCATTGCAGCGCAACTCGAATCCCTATCTTCTTGGTTTAACCCGTTGTTTTATGTTGAAGGAAGGCTTTTCCCTCACTGAAAACAACATCATAACCTTTGTCTTCCAACATTGTGACTGAGACCAAGTTCTTCTTCAAACCTAGAACATGCATAACATATTTCAAAAAGAATTGATTATTGGGATCCCTCTCAAAGGTAATGGTCCCAATGTTGGTCACATTGTATCGACCATTGTCGCCCATCTATATATGCATTTGAAGGTCCTTCTCCTCCAAGTCACTAAACAACTCTTTGTCTCCCGTCATATGGAAAGACACACCACTATCAAGATACCACAATGAACCCATATAGCTTGAAACCAAGCATGCGATAAAAGAGAAATCAAGCTCAAATTGTGAGGCTAAGGCATCTCCAGCTGCAGCTCCAACAACCTTCTTGTTGTTCTTCTTCTTCTGTGGGAAGTTAGTGGTGAAATGCCCATGTTCATGACAGTGAAAACACTTCACTTTGGAAAAATCATGCTTCTTGCCTTTTGATTCAGATTTTGAAGGAAATTTCTTCCCCTTCCCTTTCCTCGCTTTCGTAGCCAAAGCGAAATTCTCTTCATCTTCATTCTTTGATGAAGAGCCATCCCTGGTACCCCGCCTTATCTCCTCCTGCACAAGATCTGACCAAAGTCGCTCCCATCCTAGAAGTTTCTCCCGTCCATTGAAAGAGTTTTCGTAGCTATGCCAACTCTTCAGAAGCCCAAGGAGAGCGAATCTCACCAAGTCTTCATCATCAACAGTAATCCCCACACTTCCTATTTTATCCCTACAGTGGACAAACTTTGTGAGATATTTTGGAATACTGTCGCCCTTCACCATTTTTATTTTTCTGAGCTTGTCTTTCAGTGCCAACTTCCTCTGGTCGCTGCTGATTTGGAAAAAATCTATCAAATCTTTCCACATTAAAAATGGAGTGGATTTCTCATGAAGGCTAGACACAATATGGTCCTTCACACCTTCCAACATAATTCTTCTTGTCTTTGCTATCTTCTTTTGCCATGCATCAAGTAATGCAGCATCGCTAGATCCCGGCTTAGGAACATCGCTATCGATGAACTCCTTCAGTCCATTATCCTCCAGCACCACCTCCATCCTATCCTTCCAGGCTATGTAATTTGAGCTCCCATCAAGGGCATATGATCTAGTCGATGAACTAGCAACACCAGTAGTGGATCAATATGTAGTTGGAGTCATAGTGGTAATAGCAGTTTTGGCTTGGATCCTGGGAATATATATAGAAGTAACTAGGGTATTTACATATGTTAATTCAACAGAGTGAGGATCATAATAGGTGATTTATACAAATTGAAACCCATTGAAAGACATTTCAATGTATACTCAACTTCTGCACCAAGAATTTTATAAAGCAAATTCGAATTGTCCACCGGCACAAACTCAACAATTATTCACAATTGCAATCTTCAAGAATTAACACTGCTCTGATACCATGTAGAAATTATATGCAAGGTGCTTGTATATATCTATATTCTCCTGGTCTCACAATATTTAAATTCTTTCAAAATACAGAATCATTCCACTGTTAATATTTTGCGAAAAATTAATTGCAAACACATGTGAAGCATAAATAAAAACAATCGCACATAACACAGTTGTTTAACGGGAAAGCCTGAAGTTGAAAACCCAAAATATCATATATTATGTATCATGGAGATCATGTAACAATATCATACAAAGCTTAGTACATCAAGCTCTTAGTACAATCAATCATCACACGCTAATCATGAAGAAATCTACAAATCAATGCACTGATTTCTTGCCACCTACTAGCCCACCTCCACTGTGCAATCCCTGCTAAAGAATAGCTCTAAATGAATTCGAATTACCCTTTCCTTGGCTGTGAAATCCTCATTGGAAACTCCAATGTGTGTGTGGTGCAATCAATGCATCACTATAGTCACAACGGATAGTCCATCTCACCCTTTCACCTATCTCTCCACTGGGTCTCCACTGGAATTGACATGCACTGTAGTTAACTGCTATATTTGTTCAGTTGATTAATGAGTTATTATTTGTGAATTAACGAACTAATTAATTCACTCCACTCTCACTAGTGTATCATTCAGTTAGACTAGATACAACTAGCTCAACTGAGTTTAACTCCATTAATTGAGTTAAACTAAATAACAACTCCATGAACTACTCTTCCAACTTTGTCGTAACTTTTCCACTTCAGTTCTAATTGAGTCCTCCATGCATGAACCACCAGTAAACCCTAGGAATTGTGTAATTCCTTCAGCCCACTGATTTGACAAATCTTTGCACTGAAATTAAGTGCTCCAAGAGAATAATTTGATGTTTATTGTCAGATTATTATTAAGAGCTAATAATAATTGACACTTCTATTTTTAGATCGTCGATCTATAAATAGACTTTGCCCAATATTCTAAAAAAAACATTTCATCTATTTTTCCAAATTGACCAACCATCCACAAATAGCATCCTGCAACTTTTGAAATATGATCACCATGTCTAAAAATAGACATAGTTTAAAAATAGACTTGTGCCAAAAATAGCCTGCGGGCCCACTTAGTGAAGGCGACTCTTTTCACTAAGCTCATCATCTTGTTGAATCTCAACATAGCATCATGCAACTTCTGAAATATGATCACCATGTCTAAAAATAGACTTACACCTAAAAATAGCCTGCGGGCCTACTTAGTGAAGGTGATTGATTTTCACTAAGCTTCATCATCTTGTTGAATCTCAACACTCCCTCTCAATAAGATAGGGATTATCCTTCAATCCGATCCTGCATCTATGGTATTCTAATTTTCTCCTACCGAGTGCCTTCGTTAGAATGTCTACATCCTGATCTTTCGTAGGAATGTATTGAAGAAACATGATCTTCTGCTGGACAAAATCTCCGATATGATGATACCAGATATCAATATGTTTAGATAATCATGAAACACAGGATTAATCAAGAGTTTAATACAACTATGATTATCACAATGTATCACTGTAAGATCTAAATGTGAATCGAACAAACCGACCAGGATCTTCCTCATCCAGATAGCCTCACATGCAGCTTGAATTGTTTCCATGTATTCTTCTTCCGATGAACTGAGTGCCATAGATATTTGTTTCCTGCACCAAGAAACTGCTATAGATCTGATACTGAAATCCCCTCCTGATGTGCTCTTTCTATCCATTGGGCTACCTGCCCAATATGCATCCTTGAAGCCATGCAATTTCACCTCATCTGTCTATTTTTACCATAAGCCATACTTAGATGTGCCCATGAGATACCTCAGGACATGCTTGTCTACCTTCCAAAAGAGCTTGGTAGGCTTAACCATTGCCTGTGAAAGCTGGTTCACCGCATAACATATGTCCAGTATTGTATTAACTAAATACATGAATGAACCCACCAACTGTCGATAAACAATGGCGTCCACTACATCTGTTGATGTAGCATCCTCTTTCCTCCAATTTCCTGGAAGAGGAGTATCAATAGGCTTGCAGCCTTGCATGTGAAACTTCTCAAGTATCTCCCGAGCATACTTGCCTTGAGACACAAACAGTTCAACTTCCCGCTACCATATTTCCAATCCAAAGAAATAATGAAGGAGGCCCAAATCGTTCATCTCAAACTCCTTTACAAGATCTGACTTGCATGAGTGTATCAAATGCTCATCACCTGTTAGTATTAAATCATCAACATAAAGAACAACGATTAAAATTTTACCCTCCACCACAATTTGGTACAGGTTTGCATCTGCCTCACTCTTGGTAAAACCAGGTCTAGTGAAATAGTTGTCAATCCGTGTGTCCCAAGCATGTGGTGCTTGCTTCAGCCCATACAACGCCCTTTTGATTTTTCACACATGTGTCTTGCTGCTGAAGATTTCAAACCCTTCAGGCAGCTCAATGTACACTTCTTCCTCAATGATCCCATTAAGGAACACAGTATTCACATCCATCTAATGAATGTGCCAACCCATTTGTGCTGAGAGAGGAGGGATGGTCCTTATGGAAGAATACCGTGCGACATGTGCAAAGGTTTCTTCATAATCAATCCCCTCTTTCTATGAGAAGCCCCGAGCAACAAATCTTGCCTTATAATTCTTGGCACTCCCATTAGCAGCTTGCTTTACCTTGTATATCCATTTAAAATCTACCACTGATTTTCCCACCAGCCTTGGAACAATCTCCCAAGCACTGTTTCTGACAATGGAGTCATACTCCACCATGGCATCTACCCATGTGGGCTCCTAAACTGCTTCTTCAAAAGAATATGGCTCTGTCACGACACACTTGCTCATAAGATCCATGTATCTAGTAAATCGGTTAGGTGACTGTCTCTGTCTACGCTGTGATGTAGGGACTTCTACATTATGTTCGGCATCAAGCTTTAGTCTCTCAACTTCTGTGGTACACTTTCTGCTTGTTCTAATGTTTGGTTTTGCATGAGTGGACTCCTCCACTCCATGAATCTCCTCCTGTGGCTAATCAACATCTAGAGGCTCATATTTAGGAACAAGTATCTCCTCCTCTGCATGCAAATGTAGCTCCCTCTCAAGCGACAACTTCATGGCTTTCACCTCATTGAATTTTATATCCCATCGCACCACAGTCATTCGACTATTTGGAAAATACACACGATAATTATGGGGTGTTTCTGTGTACCCCACAAATATCCCAACTTCTACAGTTGGCTCCAGCTTCTTCTTGGCATCCTTTGTCACATGAATGTAAACAGATGAGCCAAAAATATTCAAATGAGAAATATCAGGCTTCTTACTAGTAAAAGCTTCTTCAGGTGTACTCATGCCAAGTACTCTATGAGGACAACAATTTTTCCCATAAACCGCAGTGTTGCATGCTTCCGCCCACAAGTGCATCGGTAGGCCCTGGTCATGCAACACCCACGATTGTTCTATTATTCCTCTCCATGACCCCATTCTGCTGTGGGTTATGAGGTGCTATGAGTTCTCTTCGAATTCCTTCTTTGCTACAAAATTCTTTGAATTTGTTCGAGATATATTCACCACCATTATCGCTCCATAGAGCCTTCACTTGCTTCTCCGACTCCTCCACCAATACTTTAAACTCACAAAAATTTGAGAATGTTTCACTCTTCTTCTGCATGAAGAAGATCCAACATCTACGAGAATATTAATCAACAAATATAACATAATACCTGTGTTTTTTTGTTGAAGCAACTGAGAAAGGTCCACACACGTCTGTGTGAATTCTCTCTAGGATCTCTGAAGCACGGTTCTCCTTCTCATGAAATTTGGTCTTCACAAAATTCCTTGTAGTACATCCCTTGCACTAATCTGACTACACACGAGTACCCTTGGGAAATCCAGTAGAAATTTGCTGCAAAATCTTCAAAGCGCCATGGTGAAGATGGCCCAATCTCCTGTGCCATAATTCACCCTCATCCCAACTCATCACTTCTTCTACTTTTCCCATAATTTTAGCACAGCCATCTACCTCCAACTTGTAGATATTCTTAACTCAAATCCCTATCCTCTTTGTTTGACCCATTGTTTTATGTCACAGGAAAGCTTTTCCCTCGCTAAAAACAACATCATAACCTCTGTCTTCCAAAATTATGACCGAGACCAAGTTATTCTTTAGACCTGGAACATGCATAACATATTTCAATAGAAATGGATTACCTGACTGTAATATTCCAAATCTGGAACACCTCATGAATCAGACATGAAAAATGCATTTCCAGCAAAAAATGAAATAAAACAGCAAAATGGACTCTTGGATCCGATATATTAGTCAATATACATTCTAAATAAAATATTAGAGCTGAAAAAAAGCAAACTAGGTGGGTTAAACATATCTCCCACACCTAGGATTACCAAAAAGTGTCAAATCCCCAAGATTGGAGAATGCTGGAGTTGCTGTTCAAGGGAATGCACAGTCTAAGAGAGGGTTTACACTCAGAAATGAAGGAAACAATTAGATCTACTCATATATTGATTATAAATGCTGAAGAATAGAGATCTAGTCTCCTTATACAAAAAACAAAAGAAACCGACAAGGGTTTCTTGTCAAACACTCTACATACAGAATGGAAAATTCAGTAATTTACTGAATAAACACTACAACACTAAAGTAAATGAGTGTATAAGGCTGAAAGATGTCTGATTTTCTGTATATCCCTCAAGGGCTTCCTCCCATGAAAGGATGAACCTCTGAATCACAAGGAAACACTGCAACGGAGCCACCAAACCATGCAATGAACATTTCCTCCAGAAGAACGCATTCCCTAGCAGAAACAATGCTGGGAATGTATGGGAATTGTGTGGTTTGATACCATAGATCTGAAATAAGCTCAAGATCTCTCCAAACAGATTTCTCAAGTGAAGGAAACCTTCCTCCAATGTGAAACTAGCTCAGAAACCGGGATTCCAGTCCCTTCCACTACTGCACCCAGCAACACTGCACAATCTCCAGAAAAGCTGTGATGATGAAGATGGCTAAAGCTTGGCTTGAAAAATTTATGTGGAATGATGAATGAAAACTCTTCCAATGAGTCTCCTCAAAGGAAAGAGGTGGGATTCCCGCCTAGGAACACCCAGTGCTAAACAACACTGCAACTTTGCTAAGCAGCAAAGCAACAACAAGTCTTGGCAGACAAGAATAATAATCTAAGACATGAAGAATAATGTTGCCATCCTATTCCTTATATAATACATGATTTTCTTTCCCTTGGCCCCACTCAATTAGGTTATCTCTATCCCAAGATACATCTCCCTCCAAAATTGCGTTATTCCTCCTTGGATTCCTCGTCCACTAAAAATGCGCTGTTGACTTGGTCAAAGCAGCTTGATCTTAACCTTGTTCACACATGGAGGTGTTTTATTGTGATATAAAGAGAGTCACCTTTCACATTTGGAGTACTTTATTCCTTCTTAGGACACTTATGGGCTTTTTTTCCCATTTATTCACCAGCTAGAGCTACTGCTAACTCTAATGTTCCATTTAGCTTGGAGGCTAAAATTTTGAAACATTATAGTCCTCCCCTCCAAAATATTTTCTTGTCCTCAAGAAAATGCATAAGGAGAACAAAATTTCTCCCCTCTTCCTCATGTGGCCTCCCATCAATGGCCTCCATCACTACATCAAGAGAATCTGCAAATAAAATGTCATCCAATGCTTCCTCCCAAGTGTGCAATACCAAAGTGTCTACATCAATCAAAGGTGGACAATGTGACTGGAAACTTTCTTGTTGTTTCATGGAATCCAGAAAGTAGGAGTGATGATCATCATGGTGAATGAGTGCCTCCCTCACCCATGCTATCATCCAAATGAAGTGAGTCACCCTCCAACATGGTAACTCATGAAAAGTATCCTCCACTTTTGGCTCCTGAAATGCAGGTTGGATGAATAACTTAACATGATAGGCAAGAGGGCCTATCCCATGCTGTCCTCCTCTCCACTTATGATAAGTGTAGATGGCATGCTGATCTTGGGCTGCAACATGATTTCCCTCCAATGGCAAGAAGAAGATTGAGCTCCAAGGACTCTCCCTCCGAAGTCATGAGACATGTCAACCCAAGCCATTCCATCCAAGATGAATGGAACATCATCACCTTTTGGCCTCCAAGTCAGAAAATTGCTGAAAGTTAGGTGCAATTTTGGATGGTACCAAAGGTTCTCCAAGTGGATATTACGTAGTCTTCCCAACTTCTGTTTGAGAATGTCATGTGGCAAGTGGTCCTGCAAAAAGTTACAAGATGTATATGTTTGTTCTCCCAACATGGGAAAGTAAGCATCAATGTTTATCAGCTATACATAGATAAAATAACAATACACTTGCCTAAAGTCATGTATAGATGGGCTACTATCATCATAAACATTGGCCCTAAAGTGACCATGAAACCCAAAAATACTCTTGCTTTTTTGAGGAGCAATGCATTGTTCAAACATGTTGAGAAAGTACAAATACTCAATGGAGTAATCAACAAGTACAAAAAAGCATTCCCTACCATACATAGTGAGTTGGATGAAAGTGAGGTCTCTTAATAAGTCCTCCCATGAGAATCTCCTCATATAAATATGCAAGAAGAAAGAATACATCATCTCCTCAGGATATTCCATCCATAAGAACCGTATACTCCTATGTGACATCGTTGTAGGCCTTTGCGATAAGGCTCCATGACTCCTTTCTTTGACATCCCATATGCCAAGGTCATCCACCATCATGCTGCTATGTGAGAAGATCTCCTTCCTACATGGAAGTCTCTCATGATCATTCAATGCTGAAGGGTATCCTCCTTGCACCATGAATGTTCCTTCCTTATTTCCGGAAACACCATGAAAAGTATGGGAAAATTTCTGCCCATACTCTCCGAAGTGCAACCACAACAACAACAACTTTTGGTGCTTCCTCATCTCTCCCTCATACAAGCCATAAAGTGAGATCATGATGGACAACTTGTATGGTGCCCCATACCAACAAGTCTTCTGTTGCTCTATCATATGGGTGCCATGCCATCCAATTGGTTTCTCTCTCCATACAAAGCTTCCTTTGAGAAAAAACACATTAGCAATACATGGAAGCAAGATACAATAAAAACAAGTTGCCAAATGACAACCAGAGAGTGAATCATGATCCCTCTCATGGAACCATTGCAGTGCATCCTTGGCCTGCATCAAAATAATGATTAACAATTGCTTTTCCAACCACTTGTTTTCTTCCATAGTCATTTCATAGGATGAAAGCATGAAGTCACAATATGGTGTCAATGGTGCACACCAAGAATCATGTGGCTTCCCCCACAAACCATCAAAAAGATAGCCAGAATCAATGCTACAAGTAGTTGCAAGTACATCATCATACAATATGCAAGAAGAGATGATTATTCTTGTTACATCATGCTACTCAAATAAGGAAAATAAGTATAATAATTCCATCATGTACTTGAGGTCTTGAGCTGAAATGGCTCAACTGTAAATTCTCCCTCACTCCCAATGAGTAGGAAGGTGGCCGTGATATCCTCTCTATCACCATCCAGGCTATGCATATCTCCATATTCTATAATATGTCATGCTGAATGCCCTCCCAAGTGAACTCCTCCATCAAATGGAAATATGCATCAACGTGCATAGAAGAGAATTCCTCATGTTCTGCATGTAGCAGCTTCTCCTTGAGACTAGAAAATCTAGTCAAGAAGATCCTGCCATAGGAATAGATGACCACATCATCCACCATGTATCTGTCATCTCCATCTGGGTCATCAAGCATCATGCATGCACCAAAATCCTTGGATTACTCTACCAAAATCTGAGATCTCCAATAAGGATCAATCCTTCTAAGAGATAGCACTGGTGATCTGGCATGTGTAGCTCTCCTCATGCTGCTGCCTACTACTTTGACATCCCCCATGTCAAAGTCTTCCTCCAGACTCTTTACCTCTCCAAAATTTAAGAGTGGTGAATCCAAAGACAATATGTATTCCATCAGCTCTAGATCAGGTGGCCTCCCAGGTGGAATGCCTCCATATAGTGAGACATCAATGTCAAGAGTAGACTTCTCATATGGTTGGGAAACCTTGCCCCTGCCCTTACAGTGCAAATCAGTCTGCCTCTTTCTTGCACTAGCTCTCTAAAATAGAGAAGGGTGTGTACCTCTCATCAAATGATGTTTCTCTTCCTCTCTTCCTTCTCCTTCCAGCTACAATGCTGCACAATCATGCTGCTCACTGACTGTGCTTGGACCTTCATGTATAAGATCTTGGGGAACTTATTGCAAAGGCACAAGAATCCCTCCTGTTGGAGCATGTGCTCCTCCCTCCTCTGCATGAGGCACTGGATGTGCTCTATATGTGACAACGCTATTTCTCTCATCTTCCTCAATGTGTGTGGGAAACATCTCAATAGTTGGATCCTCTTGTGAAAAAGAGATCCCTATGCCCTCTTGTTCAAGAACATGAATTGGAGGCCTTGCTCCAGGCAATATGTAATGCAAGATGTCAGCTCCTCCCATGGTTTTCTGAAATGGTATTTCCTCCATCATATGCAAGGGTTTTGTTTTCTCAGGTTCTCCTTGCTCATGTGCTTTAGGAAGTTTTTCACCAAACCTCCCCATCAATGTTTCTATGAATCTTGTATAAGAGAAAGTGTTGGAATTATTTAAGGAATAAGATTCAAAAAACCACCATGCATGAGCCTTACCTCTGAAATGCAGTGCTACAACTCTGATGGCTTCATCTTCAGAAATGTGGTGCAGCTGCAAATAGGAGTCTAGCTCCTTCACCCAAGCTCCAACTGAACCTGTAGGTGATCTGGCAAAAGTAGATAGAAGAAATCTATCTACATCCTAATACTTGATTTTCTCCACCTGGATCTTGCAAAACTCTTGGAAATTATTATGATCTCTAAACTTCTCAGTTTGAGATTCATACTCCTGTAACAACTCACTAAGAGTTTTCCTCTTAGGCATTTGTCCTCCTCCCATCCATCTCAAGATAGCTCTGGGAATTTGATTGCGCTGTGCATCATGGAGTGCAGCTGCATGCTCACACTCACCATGTGAATATATATATTTATCTCTAGATTCAACCTCCTTTGGAGATCCCATCTCCAATCTCATTTTCTTCAACTCTCCTTGAAAGCTCTGCATAGATTTTGGAAGAAGCTTTGTGAGATTGTCTTCCTTTCTTCATGTACATACTGAAGCTTTCTAGATTTTGTCCATATTTCCTTCTTCTGATAGCTGGATCTCACAAGCTGAGCCAAAGATCATGCTTTGATACCACTGTAATATTCCAAATCTAGAACAACTCATGAATCATACATGAAAAACGAATTTCCAGCAACAAATGAAATAAAACAGTAAATCAGACTCTTGGAACCCATATATTAGTAAATATATATTATAAATCCAATATTAGAGCTAAAACAAAGAAAACCAGGTGGGTTAAACATATCTCTCACACCTAGGATTACCAAAAAGTGTTAAATCCCCAAGACTGCAGAATGTCGGAGTTGTTGCTCAAGGGACTGCGCAGTCTAAGAGATGTTTTACAATCAGAAATGAAGGAAAAAATTATATATACTAATATATTTATTATAAATTTTGAAGAACAAAGATCTAGTCTCCTTATACAAAATACAAAAGAAACTGGCAAGGGTTTCTTGTCAAACACACTGCATACAAAATGGGAAATTCAGTAATTTATTGAATAACCACTGCAACACTAAAGTAAATGAGTGTAGAAGGCTGAAATATGTCTTATCTACTATATATCCCTCAATGGATTCCTCCCATGAAAGGATGAACCTCTCAATAACAAGGAAACACTACAACGGAGCCACCAAACCATGCAATGAACACTGCCTCCAGAATAACGCATTCCCTAGCAGAAAAAGCGTTGGGAATGTATGGGAAATGTGTGGTATGATACCATAAATCTGAAATAAGCTCACAATCTCTCCAAACAGATCTCTCAAGTGAAGTAAACCTTCCTCCAATGAGAAACTAGCTCAGAAACTAGGATTCCAATCCCTTCCACTATTGCACCCAGCAACACTGCAAAATCTCTGGCAAAGCTGTGCTGATGAAGATGGCTGAAGCTTGGCCTAAAAAAATGATGTGGAATGATGAATGAAAACTCTCCCAATGAGGCTCCTCAAAGGAAAGAGGTGGGATTCCCACTTGGGAACACCTAGTGCTAAACAACATTGCAACTTTTCTAAGCAGCAAAGCAACAACAAGTCTTGGCAGACAAGAATAATAATCTAAGACATGAAGAATAATGTTTCCATCCTCTTCATTATATAATACATGAGTTTTATTTCCCTTGGCCCCACTCAATTAGGTCATCTCTATCCCAAGATACATCTCCCTCCAAAATTGTGTTATTCCTCCTTGGATTCCTCCTCCACTAAAACTGCGTTGTTGACTTAGTCAAAGAAGCTTGATCTTAACCCTGTTCACACACGGATGTGTTTTATTGAGCTAGAAAGAGTGTCCCATTTCCAATTTGGAGTAATTTATTCCTCCTTAGGAGACTTATGGGCTTTTCCTCCCATTTATTCACTGGCTAGAGCTGCTACTAACTCTAATGTTCGATTTAGCTTGGAGGATAAAATTTTGGAACATTACACTGGCTCCCTCTCAAAGGTAATGGTCCCAATTCCGGTCACACTGTACCGACCATCGTCGCCCATCTCTATATGAATTTGGAGATCCTTCTCCTCCAAGCACTAAAAAACTCCTTGTCTCCTGTCATATGGAAAGACACACCACTATCAAGATACCACACCGATCCCATTGAGCTTGAAACCAAGCATGCGATCAAAGAGAAATCAAGTTAAAATTGTGAGGCTAAGGCATCACCCACTGCAGCTCTATCAAACTTATTTTTCTTCTTCTTATGTGGGAATTTAGAGCCAAAATTCCCATGTTCGTGACAGTGAAAACACTTCACTTTGGAAAAATCCTGCTTCTTGCCTTTAGCCTTAGATTTTGAAGGGAATTTATTCCCCTTCCCTTTCCTTGCTTTGGTAGCCAAAGTGAAATTATCTTCATCATCATTCTTCGATGAAGAGCCATCCCTAGTACTTCACCTTACCTCCTCTTGCAGAAGATCTGACCAAAGTCGCTCCCAACCCGACAGTTTCTCCCATCCATTGACAGAGTCTTCGTAGATATGCCAACTCTTCAGAAGCCCAAGGAGAGCCAAGTTCACCAAGTCATCATCATAAATAGTAATCCCCACACTTCCCAACTCATCCCTATAGTGGGCAAACTTCATGAGATATTTTGGAATACTGTCGCCCTTCTCCATTTTTATTTTTCTGAGCTTATCTTTCAATGCCAACTTCCTCTGGTCGCTGCTGCTTTGGAAAAAATATGTCAAAGCCTTCCACATTGCAAATGGAGTGGCTTTCCCATGAAGGCTAGACACAATATGGTCCTTCACACCTTACAATAGAATTCTTCTTGTCTTTGCTACCTTCTTTTGCCATGCGTCAAGTAATGCAACATTGCTAGAACTAGGATTAGGAACATCGCTATCGATGAACTCCTTCAGTCCATTATCTTCCAGCACCGACTCCATCTTATCCTTATAGGCTATGTAATTCAAGCTTCCCTCAAGGGAATACTCCAATCGAAACCCATTGAAAGACATTTCAATTTATACTCAACTGTCGCACCAAGAAATTTCTGCAGCGAATTTGAATTGTCCACCTACACAAACTCAACAATTCTTCACAATTGCAATCTTCAAGAATTAAAACTGCTTTGATACCATGTAGAAATTATATAACATATGCATGTATATATCCAGATTCTCCTGATCTAACAATATTTATCTTCTTTCTAAATGCAGAATCCTTCCACTGTTAATCTTTTGCGGAAATTTAAAAAATCAATTGCAAACACATGAAGCAATAAAAAAAATCGCACGTAACACAGTTGTTTAACGGGAAAGCCTAAAGCTAAAAAACCCAACTATCATATATTATGTATCATGGAGATCATGTAACAATGTCATACAAAGCTGAGTACATAAAGCTCTCAGTACAATCAATCGTCACACACTAACATGAAGAAATCTGCAAATCCATGCACTGATTTCTTGCCACCTGATAGCCTTCCTCCACTGCTCAATCCCTGCTGAAGAAGACCCCTGAATGAATTCAAATATTCCTTTCCTTGGCTATGCAATCCTCATTGGAAACTCTAATGTGTGTGTGATGCAATCAATACATCACTGTAGTCACAATAGATATTCCATCTCACCCTTTCACCTATCTCTCCATTGGGTCTCCACTGGAACTGACATGCACTGTAGTTAAATGTTGTATTTGTTTGGTTGATTAGTGAGTTATTAGTTGTGAATTAATTAACTAATTAATTCACTTAACTCTCACTAGTGTATCTTTCAATTAGACTAGATACAACTAGCTCAACTAAGTTTAACTCACTTAACTGAGTTAAACTGAATAACAACTCCATGAACTACTCTTCCAACTCTGTCATAACTTTGCCACTTCAGTTCTAATTGAGTCCTCCATGCATGAACCACCAGTAAACCCTAGGAATTGTGTAATTCCTTCAACCCACTGATTTTCCAAATCTGTTTACTGAAATAAAGTGCTCCAAGAGAATAAGTTGATGTTTATTGTCGGATTATTATTAAGAGCTAATAATAATCGACATGCATCTATTTTTAGATCGGTGATCTATAAATAGACTTCGCCTAGTATTCTAAAAATAGAATTTCATCTATTTTTCCAACTTGACCAACCATCCACAAATATCATCTTGAAACTTCTGAAATATGATCACCATGTCTAAAAATAGACATAGTCTAAAAATATACTTACACCTAAAAATAGTCTACGGGCCCACTTAGTGAAGGTGAGTGATTTTCACTAAGCTTCATCATCTTGTTGAATCTCAACAAATACCATCGAAAATTGTGTGGTTTTGGCTCATGGTATTGGCTAAGGCTCAAACTATATAAGGAGGTGAAGATCATAGTGCTAAAGGGTGCATGAGAAAGGGAATTGAATGAATACTTCAATCTGAAGTATATTTGTATGGAATGGGCTATAGTTGATTGATAGATATGAAATAAAGATGCACTCATGAATACAATGATGGATCAGGTTCTCTAGACATGAAATGACTATGTTTTTTCATGATTTGTTTATGAGTTGTTTAGATATGTAGTCTGGTGCATTTTTTGTTGAAGTGAAACATATGATCAGAGTAAGTTTTTAGTTCTGAAGTGTTGCACAGTCTTGAATTATTTATAGATCTATACGCAGGTTCATCACATGGAAGTCATGTATACACATAGATTTGACTCATCAAAGGAACATATATATTTAGTGAAAATACTGAGATCTATACGCAGGTTTGTTTCGGAAGAAGCACGTACAACTGCAGATTTGTATTATGGAAGCCGCGTATGCAAGATAAGTTTTTGTTGAAGAATGCAGAGGGAAATGTCTATCATTTTTTTTGTGTTTCTATTTTTTGTCAATGATGTCTTCATATAGATCTGGGTTGTTTAAGTACTGATTATGCTACTAGTTGATTGTGTATAAAGATCAGTGATTGGTTGATTGTTGATTCTACATACATAAAGGAATGGTTTCTTCTTATAAATTACTGATCAATCAGATCAGTGCTGCTATATTTCTATTGTCTATCAATGACGTATTCATGTTGATCTAGGTTTAGTAACAATGTATGAAGTTGAAATTGAGTTCATGTTGATTAGTTGAAAATGATACTTGATGTTGCTAACTGTATGAGGGTTCAGAGATTTTTAATATATCAGAATATTTCAGAATGTCTCTGTCCAATTCTGTGACTGATTCAGAGTAACATTTTTAAGAACTTAGTATATTAAGATATGTACGCAGGTTTCTCTATAGAAAAGCATGTATACACGTGAGTTTCTTTAAGTGAAATAGAATATACATTTTGTTTTATGAATGATCTTGGTTGCAATTGATTCAATGTGTTGATGCAATAGTCCGGGTTCAGTTTTAATATTCTGGTTACAATAATCTCACTATTCTATATGAATTGAGTTGGTGATTGGTTAAGTGACTGTTTTCTTCAATAGTTGGTTCAGTATTCAAGTGATTTCTGATTGTTTGGTTCAGTGGTTTTTTTCAAGAATTGGATGAATATTTTAGGGTACAGTAATCAGTTTATTTTTTGATATTTGGCTTATCTGATGTTAAAGGGTTCAACATGGATTATGTGATGAAAATAATCCTACAAGTTGTGATGTATTGAAGCCAGTGGATCTAGTGTGAAAATTTATGGAACATAGTCCATGGTGGTGCTGAGGGTTGGAGCCTTCAGTAAGGAAGTCGAAGCTTCCTGCCAGTAGGAGCTGGTGATTAGTTCAGGGGGTTATAGATCCCTTCTAGTAGTGTTTGGTAAACAAGAGTAAAGGATCGAAGCTCCCTTCCACTGGTGGCTAGTAAACAAGATAAGGCGGTTCGAGCTCTCTTCCAGTAGCAGCTAGAGAATGATAGAAGGTCGCAACCTTCTATAGGTGGGTGCCTACATGCTCGCATGATTCTGCCCCAGTACAAAATTGTAAGAAGTTTTATATATAAAAAATATTGAATATTGTGACGACAACAGTGGTGGTTTTCTCCCACATTGGGTTTCCACCTTAAATCTTGGTGTTCATATGTATTGCTTATGTGTGATGATTGCTTATGCTCTTACTACACATGTTTACTACTTACTAAATTTATGTTGAATGAATGATGCATTGGTATAAGTAAATTTACTGAAGATCTATCTGAATAATAAGTTCATTGGGCATACACAAGTTTCCTTAAATAAATTTGCGTACATACGTTAGTTGGCTTAAGTAAAGTCGCATGTAGAAATAAGTAAAGAAAAAAAAAGTTTATTGTGAGTTTTAAATACTGATTCACCCCCCCGCTCTCAGCATTTTTCCCAATAGTTGGTGTCAGAGAAAGTCCTTCTATAGAAGATTGATTGCTTGAGGGAGATTTGTCATAATGGGAAGGAAGCAAAAGAAGAAGGCTACTCAAAGGAAGAAGATATCTTAAAAAACGTGTGCAACATAAAATGAAGAAGATTAAATAGGTACTTATTGTTGTTCTTGTGATCCACTTCCTCTTTCATGCAATGTTGAAGATAATGAATATGAAAGTGAAAGTAATGTCATGGATATAGAAGCAGAAATTTATAAACCAAAAAATGAAGTTCAATATCAACAGATTCTATTTAATGAAAGAGAATGTATCTACAAATATGTGATTACTAGATTGAATAATCGATCATAAGAAAGAAACTCAATTGAGCAACTAAACAAAGAACATATAGACCAATGTCAAAAGCTACAGGATGAAGTAAACAATCACAGTCAAGGATTTGAAGCAGAAATCATCTATGTCAAAGCAAATATGGAAAAATCAAATAAGAAGAATGAATAACTTCTACAAACATTTGAAGAACAAGAAAATGGGCCGAAAGAAGAGATTCTAAGATTAAATGACCAAGTAGAGGGAGGAAGAAGGGTCGAAGAAATTATTTAGAAGCAATGCCAAACATTAGAGGTTGAGGTAAACATTTTAAACGGTAAATTAGAATAAAAAGATAAACACTTGAGGTTTCAAGATAGTAATAAGATTACAGATAATATTTTTATTAGTCAAAGGTTTCCTTCTATTAAATTTGGTCTTGGTTTTCATGAAACTGTAAAAGGAGAATCTAGTTCAAAAGATAGTGCTAAAGATTCAAAGGATATCAATCCAAAACCTAAAGTGTCTAAAGAGACAAAAGGTCAATCGACAATCATGAATTCTCAAAGGAAATAATTCGCTCCTAACTATAGAATTATCAATCAATTCTCTCATTTGATCAATAATGTTGAATGATTTCTATGTCATAATTATGGACATGTTGCAACCAAATTGTTTCGATCACAGACAAATAGACACTACATAGAAATATCATCAACTCCCAAGTACTCAAGTTTCTTTAAGGGTTATTGTTTTTCATGCAAAAAAATTAGACATAAAGCTATTGATTGAAATATAAGGAACATGGGGAAAACTTATTATGATTCCTTTGCTACCTTTTCTGGTCACATAAGATGTCATGCTTGTAACAAGTTTGGGCATGTAGAAAAACAATTCAGGAAAAAATCAATGAATCACCAAAGGCAACATGGAAGACAAACATATGATATCATAAGACCAAAGAAAGATGGATCCACCAACATTCATATTAACAAGAAAAAAGAAGAATAGATAAGATGTGGTCTTGCTCTCTGTGAATTTATAAATGAGGATGAATGGTACATAGATAGTGGAGGTTCTCATCACATGATCGGTGATAAGAGTAAGATGGAGTCTCTCAAGAAAAATCAATATGGTAAGGTTATTCTTTGAAATGATGCTCCAACAAAAGTTTTGGGAAAAGGTAGAGCCATAATTAACAAAAATAGAAGGGAAACTGATACCTTATTAGTTCAAGGCCTAAGACAACACATATTAAGTGTAGGCCAAATGGCAGATAAAGGAAATATAATTGTGTTCACATCAACTAAATGTAAGGTCATGGACGAAGAAACTGGAGAGGTCATAAAAAGGGGATACAAAAGCGTTGATAAATTGTATGTGTTTAAAGATATGGCCTCTTGAAGATATAAGGAGGATTCTGACTCGGACTGAAAGAAAATAGTTCCCATTGCGGTCCATCATTCTTGAAAGAATATTTTTAATAATGAATTAAATATATGAAGGATGGTTCATAAATATTAGTTGTTTATATTTCTGATAGTGCATCTAATGTGACAACAGAAGACAGGTACAAAATGTACAAGCTAAGGGAGAGCTGAAGCTGTGAAATTTTCAGTATTTCCCTTTATTTACGTGGTTTTCATGAAATAAAACCACGTATATACATGAGTTACGTTTCCAATAGCCACGTATGGTTTTTCCTATGATAGAAAAATAATGAGCTAGACTCAAGAACAGACTCTGTCATGATTCTGATAGTTATGATTTAATATTCTTGTTCTAATGTTGAGGGTTAAATTCTGATGATATGATATTAAGTTATGATTATCTGATTTATGAATATGCTTTATGAATGAGTTGTTGTGATCAGCCTTGAAAGTGAATAGGTAACACAGGTTTAGGGGGAGCGTTAGCCTTACTGCTACAGATGGATTGTTGGAATTATGTTTACTTATTATTTAATACTTTTGATGCTCATGTAGCAGTTTGAATGATACTTTTACATGGGTTGCTTATGATGAGATTATGGATGAGCCCTGATCATATTTTGTAGAATATTATTTTTATCTACACACGTGGAGTTGATGCATGACTAGTGATTCATATATGAGGAAAGAACATGCAGATCTTGTTACTGATGACTACTGTCATGAATGATGTCTGATTGCTACACATGTTACATCATGATTATGAAAATGGAATAAATCTAAAACATGAATACCTTGGTGATAAGAGATCACATGGATAATTGGTTGATACATATTGATTATTGATGAAGTGGCTCTGGAATGATAATTCTTCTTGCATATTGGGGAAAGAATATGATGTTGCTGCAAGACTTGGTTATTGATATGATTATGATACAACTGTTGGATGATACTTGGAGACATAGGCTATTGATTGGTTCTCACATATGTTGTTGATGCATGACTACGATGTTTACTCATGCTATATGTATGATGCTTCGTTGCTCTATCCTATTTTCATAATACTTGGTTCCCACATATGTTTCTACAAAGGAAAAAGGGAAAGTTTTCCTTGATGAAGTCAATAGATTGAGTTGATAGCTGATCTCTACAGAAATATATTGTGATGTTGAAATTGTAGACCTAGTCACAGGTTGATGATATTTAAATTTAACCATGATGTTGTTGACATATACTTATGGTGCATATTATTTTTGGTATATGATGGTTGCGGATCATGGTCTTGATCTCTCACTCTTAAGGTCTTTTGGTCTTGGTTATAGAAGTCATATCTTTAAATTGATGTAAAGTTCATGTTGATACCTATGATCTAATAATTTTCATATTCAGTCATGTATGGACTTTGAGGTTATCCCACTTGGTTGGATGGGTATGTCAAATATGTTATCCAACTTGTTTGGGTGATTAATTTAAGTATGAGTCCTTAGTGATAGGAAATGTCATAATCAGTTGAGTTATAGAGTCATGTAATTCACTGAAAATTTATCTGAAGATTCATCATGTGCTCAGGGGGAGCAAGGTCAGTATAGTGCAGATAAGATCTACAGATCTCTTATATCTACCATCCTAGATACATCTTAAATCCAGATCTATCAAGCGGAAAGAGGGATCAAATATATCGAGGCACAAACCTCTTTTTTGAGTGCAAAAATTGAGGAAATATTTTCACATAGAGATATTTGATCCCTCTCGGCACTAGATAGGTCTGGAGTTAAGATGGATCTAGGTTGGTTTCAGTCGTGTGCGGCAAAGGAAAATATATCAAATGTATTATTAATTTTATCAATAATATGTAAATATATCAAATATTAATATAATAATTTTAAATATGATAAATATGTCTGAGATTAACTTGGTCATTTTAATTTTAAATTTTCTTAGTGTAACATCCCAAAATCGGGACTGCTCAGCAAACATGCACTAAAAACGCATTTCCAACAATATATGCTATAAAATAACGAAATTAACTCTTGGATCCTATATATCAGTCAATATACAACCTAATTCCAAGAATAGAGCTGAAACAAATCAAACTAGGTGGGTTAAACAGATCTCCCACACCTAGGATTGCTAAAAAGAGCTAAAACCCCAAACACTGCAACACCGGAATTTCTGCATAAAAGTGACTGCACAGTATAATGAGGGTATGTACACATAATATGGAAGATAAAAATATATATGATATTATATTAAACAATATGCTCAGAAAAATGAGATCTAGTCTCCTTTATACAAAAAATAAAGAACTCGGGAAGGGTTTCTAGGAATACACCCTGAATACAAATGGTGATCTTCAAAAATATGACTGAATAATCACTGAAAAATGAAGCACATGAGTATGTAAGGCTTTAATAATGTATATCTAATGCATATCTGATCAAAGGTCTCCCCTCATGGAATAATCCACTCTCCAATCATCGGAAAACTCCCCGAAAGAGCCACAAAAGACACTGTTGAAACTGCCTTGCAGAAATAACGCAATTCCTGATTGGAATAATGTTGTAATTGATGTTAATGTGTGGGCCTGCTGCTAAATATCTGATATCAGCCCAAGAATTCTCCAAACTGATCCTCCAATGGAAGGAAACTTCCCTCTTGTGCAAAACCAACTCAGAAAATGGGTTTCTCAACCCTCCCCTACAACACCCTGCAACTCAACACAACCTCCTGTAGAAATTGCACTGAAAAAAATATTGAATCTTGGAACCAATTCCATATGTGAGGAATGATAGACCATGTCTCTCCCAAGAGCTACTCAATGGGAAGAGAAGGAATTCCTAAACAGGAATACCTTAGTGCTGAACAACACCGGAAATCTTAGCTAAACAGCTAAAGAAAGCAAAGTCTAAGCAAAAATAAAAATACCATTCATAAGCTAACCCCAAAATGGCTGCCATCCTCTTCATTATAAACTAAGTGAGCCTTCTCACCTTGGGTCCCACTCAATAAGGTTTCCACCAACACACAAATAATCTCCCTCCAAAACTGTGTTGTTCCTTCATTAGAACCACTCCTCTAAACTGCGCTGTTTGATTTGGTCAAGGTTGACCTCTTCAACTCGCTTCAACCCTTTTCACACCTAAGGGTCTTCAATCCAGCTCACATATAGCTATCTAGGCTGAACCACATTCACATTGAGCTCTTTTATTTGCTGATCCACTCCTCTTACATTTATGTTGTTGACTTGGTCAAACTTGGCCTTGTCCACATGCAAAATGTCCCTGTTCACACATGAGAGTGTAAAATATAGCTAGCATTATGATCCCCTTACATAATATGAGGGATTTTATAATTATTTCTAAAATTCATGGGTCTCCTTACCCTTTTATTCATCTCCTAAGTGATATTATAAAAATTTAATATTCCAATTTGCTGCATGCAAATTTCGGAATATTATAGTCCTCCCCTCCCAAATGTTGCTTGTCCTCAAGAAACTGCAAGGATAGACTGAAGGGCATCCTCTTCTCCCCCTGTAGCAACCTCATAAGATAAAATATTCCAAGGATCAAGGTGATGCATCATCAATATATCTCCAAGTTGCCCATCCCAAGTAAACAAGCTAGCTTTTGGTGAACACCCCAAATAGCTATCATTATGTGAGAGTGAGATATCAATGGAGGAAACAATGGGTGGTATAAAGGCCTTCTTGATGCATGTGGTATGATATATATTTGGATCTACCATCCCCATATGAATCTCCCATCCCCAAGCTATCATCCATACAAAATGAGTTGCCTCCCAACATGGAAACTCCTGAAAATCCTCCTCCACCTTCAGCTCCTGCAAAGTAGGTGGGATGAAATTCTGAACATGGTAGACAAAGTGGCCTACCCCACACTTTCCTCCTCTCCATTTAAGATAAGTGTAGATAATTTTTTGATCTTGGGCTGTAATAATGTTTCCCTCAAATGGAAAGAAGTAAACTAGATCTCCAAATATCTCTTTCCCAATGTTGTGAACCAAGCTGGCCCAAACCATCTCATACATGATGGATAATAAATCACCACCATATGGAATCCCACCCATCTCATGGCCCTCCTCATAAAGAAACAAATATTTTTTTGTAGTGGCCATATATCCTCCCATGCTCCCCTTAGAACATGTAATGTAGAAAGTGTGGGGATCCTCCTCCCCAAAATCAGAACAAGAACAAAATCAACAAATGGGCTCATGGTTAGCATCAAAATTAAAGAAAGGCTGAAGGTTTCATGTGGTGCTGGAAGGTACCAACAATCTCCCAAGTGGTCACAACATAGTCTTCCTCCCTGCAGCTTCAAAAAATAGCATGGCAAGTTGTTTCTTGACAAATGGCTAGTTGTGTAAGTCATCACATCTACTAGCAAATAGTAAATGGCTGAATGTATCAACTAAGCATACAAGAAGTAACCAAAAACTTGCCCAAATTCATACAATAGATGGTTGTCTCCATCATAATAGCTGGCCAAAAATGGTCCATGGAGCCCAAAGAAAAGCTTGCCCCTTTGTGGAGCAATGCACTGCAAAGAAATGGTAAGAGCATGCAAATATTGTGTTGGACAATAAATAAATGAAAAAACATAATTATTACCATGTAATGAAAGTAAGATGATGATAGGATCCATAAATGAGTCCTCCATAGTGGTATGGCATACTCATATGAAGAGGAATGAACCATATGCTACATGAAGTTCCTCCTTCTTATGCTTGGAAATCCAAGTCAAGAAGAACATACCACAGTAACAGATGAATCCATCCACTACTCTATCATTCTCAACTCCTCATTTTCTACCAAGTGCATCAAATGCGAAGTGATCCTGGGGACACTCCATCAATAAGTCCATGCTCCAAAGTGACAATGTTGTTTGCCCATGCAAATAGGTTCCTTCCAACTCATAACTCCATTCTTTGACATGCTCAATGTCAAAGACTCCTCCCATAATGCTACCATATACAAGAAGTTCATTCCAAAGTGGAAGTACTTCCAGATCATCTAAGGATAAGGAGTAGCCCCCTTTCACCATTATAGTGCCATCTCCTACTCCTGCAACATCATGCAAAGTGTGAGAGCAAATCTTCCCTTGCTCTCTCCCAATCCTCCAAAGCAACAACAGTTTTTTCTACCTCCTCATACCTCCATCATAAAACCCATATGGTGAAAACATAATGATGATAATATCATCATAATGCATCCACACTCCTTGCTGCCCCATGATGCAAGTATCCTGCCAAGTCCCTTCCATCCCCATACCCTTGGAAAAAGGATATGTCCCATGAAGGCCAAACTCTTTCAAGAGTAGCCAACACAGCCAAGCCTCCTACTGCCCGGTGTCATATATTTGCAAGTATCTTACCAGCTTCTTGCTCTCCATCCACTCTCATTCCTCCCAATGTGAGTACCTCCCATCATGATCAATCTTGGTATCCTTCCAAAGAAGACTACCCTTCTTCCAAATTAGATTTTCGTTCTTGCATTCCATGGGATGCTGAAATGCAACTCCTTGGAGATCTCCTAGGAAAGACCTCACACCAATGATCATATTGAATCCATAAGGATCCAAGTGGGTTGAAGGAAAAGCCTCCTCACTGCTACCTCTTGACAGCGTTGTAACTCTTCATGGTGTTTTGGTTGTCTCATGCCCCAACTCAAGGATGATCATATGGTTTTGCATAAATTTGTTTGGGACAAATTTAACCCCATCCTTCAAGAATTCACACCCCACCCTCACATGTGGTGTGAAACCCAGCAGTGGCCCATTAGGATGATGTCTCATCCCTTCCTTGATCAAATCAAGGTTGCACAGCGCAGTGCAATCATGTTGTTCCAAATGAGCAGTATGCAATGGTATACAATCCTCCATATGATTTGCTGAAACAATAGGAGATGAAAATTTAGGCATACCTTAATGAAATTTTAAAGTATCTTGTATGGCTATAAGGGCTTCTCCCTCCAATAGGTTGGCTCCTCCAACTGAAGATGTTGAGGGCTGCTCCCCCATAGTTGTGACAGCGCTGGTACAAGTTTCCTCCACTGGTGGTAAGGGTTTCTTCTCATATGATTTTCCTTCACCAAATTTCCCAATCAACCTTTGAGTGAATTCAACAAAATAAACCACTCTTGCATGGCTCAAATGGCTGAAACACCACATTTTTTCTTCACCCCCTAGGCGCAGTGCTGCAATCTCTATAGCCTCCCTTTCTACCACCGGATGTAGTAGGAAGAATGCATCAAGTTTTCTTTCCCAAACCCTTGCTGAAGATGAACCATCAAAAGTAGACAATAGAAACCTATTGCCCTGGATCCTTCCTTGGCCACAAGGTCCTCTTTCTTCCTCCAAATGAATGAACTGAGGGAAAGCTAGAGTCTCTTTGAAGGCTCTAGGTTGATATTTGTACCTAACAAGGTATTCACTTAGAATCATGTGATCCAACTATCCTCCTTCTTCCGGAAATTTTTCCTTCCTCTCAAAAGGAAAGGATATGTTCTAGTGCTTTGGAGCTCACTGCAACATTGATCCCCTTTTGTGATCATTGGAAGTGCATGGCTCTTCCTCCTCTTGAAACTCTCTAGAAGTTTCACTGCTCCTTTTCTCTTCCTCTTGTTCAACCTCCTCGGAGAGGTTCTTAATAGATCTGAAAAGTGATGAAAGCAAGCTCATCCTTCTCATCATTCTGGCCTTGCTATTATTTTATATCATATATTGCTGGAAATTCATTTTTAGTGTATGTTTGCTGAGCAGCCCCGGTTTTGGGATATTACAGTGGTATTAGAGCAAGATCTTTGGCTCAGCCTGTGGAATTCAAGATATCAGTCAATATAAAACCTAATTCCAAGAATAGAGCTGAAAAAAATCAAACTAGGTGGGTTAAACAGATCTCCCACACCTAGGATTGCTAAAAAGAGCTAAAACCCCAAACACTGCAACACTGGAATTTTTGCATAAAAGTGATATAATGAGGGTCTGTACACATAATATGGAAGAGAAAAATATATATAATATTATATTAAACAATATGCTCATAAAAATGAGATTTAGTCTCCTTTATACAAAAACTAGAGAACCTGGGAAGGGTTTCTAGGAATACACCCTAAATACAAATGGTGATCTTCAGCAATATGACTGAATAATCACTGAAAAATGAAGAAAAAGAGTATTTAAGGTAGTAATAATGTATATCTAATTCATATCTGATCAAAGGTCTCCCCTCATGGAAGAATCCACTCTCCAATCACCAGAAAACTACAAAAGACACTACTGAAACTGCCTTGCAAAAAAAAAAAAAAAAAAAAACTTGAATGGAATAACGCTGTAAGTGATGATAATGTGTGGGCTTACTGCCAAAGATATGATATCAGCCCAATAATTCTCCAAAATTATCCTCCAATGGAAGGAAACTTCCCTCCTGTGCAAAACCAACTCAAAAAATGGGTTTCTCAACCCTCCCATGCAACACCCTGCAAATCAACACAACCTCCTGCAGAAACTGCGCTGAAATTGAAGACTGAAGCTTGGCACCAATTCCAGATGTGAGGAATGATATATCAGGTCTCTCCCAAGAGCTACTCAAGGGGAAGAGAAGGAATTCCCGAATAGGAATACCTTAGTGCTAAAGAGCACCGGAAATCTTAGCTAAATAGCTAAAGTCTAAGCAGACATCAAAATAACATTCATAAGCTAACACCCAAATGCTTGCCATCCTCTTCCTTATAAAATAAGTGATCCTTCTCACCTTGGGTCCCACTCAATAGGGTTACCACCATCACACAAACAATCTCCCTCCAAAACTGCGTTGTGCCTTCATTAGAGCCACTCCTCTAATCTGCGCTATTTGATTTGGTCAAGGTTGACCTCTTCAACTTGCTTCAGCCCTTTCCACACCTAAGGTTCTTCAATCTAGCTCACATATAGCTATCTAGGTTGAACCACATTCACATTGAGCTCTTTTATTTTCTGATCCACTCCTCCTACATTTATGCTGTTGACTTGGACAAACTTGGCCTTGTCCACATGTAAAATTTCCTTGTTCACACATGAGAGTGTAAAATACAGCTGGCATTATGATCCCCTTACATACTATGAGGGGTTTTATCCTTATTTCTGAAATGCATGGGTATCCTTACCCTTTTATTCATCTCCTAAGTGATATTATCAAAATTTAATATTCCAATTTGCTACATGCAAATTTTGGAATATTACACTTAGTTACCTCAGTTTGTTGAGATTATAAATATTTTTAATAACTTTAATGATGAAAAATGATCAAATATTTTTTTTTTTAATGCAAAGTGACAATAATAGTGTTGAATGATAGAAAATGTGAATAACAAAAATGTACTCTCTTTACACTGATAGTCTTCATTGTGGTCAATCTCAAACTATTTTCTTCTACTATTCATATTGTCACCCTTGTTAGTTTTGTCATCTTTTCATATCGATTATATGAAAAAGACAATTTAAATCGTAAACCATTAAAATCTTTAGCTGAAGTTGTTGTAGTAAACATGATACCTTGTCTCTCTTGCTCTCCAATATTAATATGTTAAATTACTATAACACAAAAACCAATGTACATTGTCAATAAATTTTTGTGATTACATTAAAATCAATTCATATTGTTAATCCAATCACTTTAAAATTAATGTACCATCATATATCCAATTACATAAAATCATAAATAAACATCTACACTGAAATCAATGCATCTAATGCAAGTAATCAAATAAGATTAGAAAATAAATTCTACACTAAAATCAATGCACCTAATACAAGCAATCAAATAATATTAGAAACCAACATCTATAGTGAAATCAATGCATTTAGTGAAAGAAAATAAATATAATTAGAAATCACCATCTACACTGAAATCAATGCATTTAGTGTAAACAATCAAATAGGATTAGAAATCATCTACATTGAAATAAATTCATCTAGTGCAAGCAATCAAACATAATTATAAATCAACATCTTCATTGAAATCAACCCATATAGTGCAAGAAATCAAATAGTATTAGAAGTCCATCTCTCTTTCCCTCTCTCTCTCCACTCTCTCACATACTCTCTCTCTCTCTCTCTCTCTCTCTCTCTCTCTCTCTCTGTGTGTTCACCCACTAACTATGTTACTATATCCCTCCCTCTCTCATTATCTCTCCTTCTCTCCCCCCTTATCTCCATCTCTCCTTCTTTGTCTCTTTATCTCACCCCAAATATACACACTCTCTCTCCATCTCTCCCTTGTCACTCCTTCCCTCTCTCTCCACTTCTCACTCTCTATATTTTTTATTTCCTACCTGTCTTCGCCTCAGAATCCATATCTCTATCAATACCTCTCTCCTCCTCTCTCCTTCCAAAGTTATTAAATTTAATAATATTAATATTATAATATATTAATATGAATATTAGATTTAATAATAATAATAATAATATAATATTAGGGTTAATAATGGTTTTTTTTTTTGCATGGTATTAATAATAATTTAGCCCATGGTATTTGGACCATAAGCTTCACCTAAATAAAACCTCTTATTTGAGTGTTCATAAATATAAAGAAGATTATGGAGTAAATATGAAAAGATATTTTATTTACTTACCATACCTCTAGTTTATTTTTATTTTTATTTATTTACCTTACCTCTTTATACCTCTTTTATGTTTATTTATTTATCATACCTCTTTATACCTATTTTATATTTATTTATTTACCATACTTATTTTACAAATATGGTATTTGGCCCATGGTATTTAGCCCATGGTATCAATATTAATTTGTCCCATGGTATTCGTCCCATAGGATTCATCTAAATAGAACCTTTTTTTTGAGTTTTTTTTAATATAAAAAGGTTTATGGAGTAAATATAAAAAGAGGATTTATTTATTTATCATACATCTAGTTTATATATATTTTTTATTTACCATACCTCTGGAGTAAGTATAAAAATAGGTTTTATTTATTTAAACCATACCTCTGATTTTTTTTATTTTTATTTTCTATACCTCTAGTTTATTTATATTTTAATTTATTTACCATATCCATATCTCTTTTCTTTTTTGAGTGCTCGTAAATATAACTCATGTTTAAGAGGGGATCATTATTACAAATATATTGATTACAATTTTGATGGGGAAATATTTATGTCTTTAAAGATTTTAATTTATCCATAAAATGTGGGTTTTCTTTTTAAAGATTCATTTTACAAATATTTAATTGCAATAAATATTAAAAGATTTTGGATTTTGATTGTTTGTGTTGAATTAAATTTTTTCCTTTGATTTAAGAAATGGTATTGACTTTAGTGAAGAGTAAATATGTTTGAAATTCTAATTTAGGATTTAAGACGACATTAACCAAAAAAAATTTAATTATTGTTTGGGGACGTGACATCCTTTCAGATCGGGGTCATATTGGGTTGTAGATTGCGCCTCTCGGCATAATAAGGAAAGAGAATCCTTGTTTCAACATTGGTCTGCCCTTTTCCCTTGATGTAAAACGAGGAGAGTAACTTGGTGTTTGATTAATGCTTATGATTGATGTGTCTAGCTGGTATTTACAAGTTGTGGTGATCAAACAACAACATGGTTACCATTAAGTCCAAAGGGGGAGATTGTTGGCATAATGATGTAATATGTTGTCCTTGATGGCAACCCACTTGATGAGTTTCCTTTTGATATCAACCTATTTGTTGAAGATATAAACATGATGTATCTACATAACCTACTTGATGAGTTTCATTTTGATAGCAACCTACTTGTTGAAGATGTAAACTTGATGTATCTATAGGCTAATACATATGTGATAGAGAAAGGAACAATAGTCAGTGACAGAGGAATGATGAAGGTAAAGTTTCAGGGAATATACGCAGGTTTGATGAAGGGAAGCTGTGTATATGAAGATATATACACATCTTCAATTCATGTATATACACAGATTTGATGAAGGGAAGCCACGTATACAAAATATATATGCAGGTTCAATGAAGCCAAGTCATGTATATATCCAGAATATATGCAGAATTTGTGTATATGCAGTTTTGGTGAATAAAATTCAGGTATACACGTGGGTACAAAGAAGAAAAGTCGCGTATGTTTTGGCGCAATAATTTTATCAATACCAAGAGTCTTTACCATGGTAATAGCCCATAATATTGAGCGCAGTAACAACTATTTAATCCCATCCAAGAATACCTATTACACAGTATTTTTTCACCACCCCAGCAATCCCCATTCCAAACATTTCAGTGACCCCTGTGTACTAACATACATTTCCATAAATGTCATTGCATCCCTTGACATGTCAGGAGCATAATATTTGTTGATAATTCCTCAAGTAGACCCTCAGAAACCTATACTTTTGGGTTGGCACTGGTAGGTAGTTATGTCCTCGCGCCCATGTAAAATTAACACATAGCCTAGTGTCAATGGGTGCTTTGTCTCTTAAGAGCACCTGCACCGGGCTGTTTTTGGAAAGTTTTTTAAATAGAAATGAAGTTTCCATGATCTAACAGTTTCGTGGGTGGAGTCATGGTTGTTTGTTTGACTAGATCAAGTCGAGTTTCTCCCTTTGGCCTATTAGTTACTAAAAATGTGCAAATTCTGAAAGGGATAGACCTCTTCTTAACCTTATGTGGATCCAAAACCTCCTCCTCCTCTATAAATTCTTCTTCCTCACATTGATTCATCTAGCTGAGCAGTCAATAGTTATAGCTAGCGTGTTGAAGAGAGCAGATAAGTGTCCATTGTTGTGAGAGAGAGAGTTTAAGCCCATTGCCTCATTGAGCCTATTATCACTCATTAAGTTTTAAAAATTTCATTTATAGGGTCATGCGGGTCATTCACCAAAATTGATGTGGTCTCCTAAGTCATTTTTTGAGATAGCTGAAATTTTTTGCATGTTTAACCTATCCTAAGGTTCAAGGTCACCTTCATTTAGGTCATGTCATGTCCCATTAGTCATCATATAGTTTTATTTTTCATTCCCTATGAATTTAAATTCAAAAAGGGCACCTAAGTCAGTTTTTCAACTTTTAGTAGCGTTTTATATAACAAAACAACAATTTTCGCTATGAAACTGCCTAATAGTTTCGTAGCGAAACTGTCAGAGAATAAACTAGCTACACTACAAAAACCTGTTTTCTTACCTGTCTTGTCGAATTTGATATGAAATTTCAGTTCATGATTTGAGGAGTTAGGGTAGAGGTTATTTGAGTCTGTTATGGTTAATTCAAAGGTACAAAGCCATGCCTGAGGTCATCATTACCCTTTTTAGCATGCATGTGTCATGATTAATGCATGAGCTGTCATTTAAACCATAAAACCTTACCCAATTAGTATTTTTGTCATAATCCACTTTATATTTGCATGTAATTGGATTTCTGGAGAGCTGCTTCATCGAGCCAAGCAGGTTGCTGGTAGATTTAAAGGTTGCAGGTGTCATCAAGCAAGCGAGGCTGAGAAGATATAAAGCCACCCATGGCTACAAGGAAGAAAACAAACAAAGGTGGTCATTGCCACAGGTATGAGCCCATGAACATAAATTTTCTCAATGAAGACCCAATTGCCATGGATATTTTCAGAAGAACAGTTTGCTTGCAATTCTGTCAAAGGTTGCAGGGTTGTCATCTACATGTTTCCAAGGATTTTTCTAACAGTTTCACTGGAACAACTTCAAAAGTGGGAATGATGAACCTTACAGTGAAACTAGATAGCATTTAAACAACAACAGGAATCCCTAGAGGAGGGGAAAAATGGTTTAAAGGCATCAAGTTCACAATGAAGGATTGCAAAGAGTTCATCAAGCAAGAACATAGTGAAATTGATCTGACAAATTATATCCATAGGAGTTTCATGAAGGAAAACTATTCAAAGTTGTTGATGATCATTCAGAAGTATTTTACCTGTGAAGGAAGGTTTCACATGGTCTACTCCTACCACCTTAGGCTTCTTCTTCATTTTTTGGGTAAGAGTCACTTGACTTGCCCTTTTGTTTATACAAAAGTCTAGGTAAAATGTCAGACAAGGTTCAAAATAAAACATAAGGCATAAATATTCTCTTTCTCATCATGGTTTGATTAAGATATTGGTGTTAGAGTAATTAAAAAGACTAGACAGAGATTGGACTTCGTTTCTGTTCATGAGTGGTTTTGAAATTGATGCTGTCACTCCTAAGAGAGCCTCCAAACCATGAAACATTTCATCACCAACTGTGGTAGAGGAAGTTGAAGAAGGGAATAGATCATCTCCTCCAAAACCAGTGAGATGGTGGCAGAGCCTTTGCAGAAGATTCACACACCTAAAACAACACCTGTAAAATGGAAGCAAACATTCAGCAAACAAAGAAGCAAGAGAGTTACTAGTATCCAAACAATGGCTAAAGGAAATTTAGAGGACATATTGCATGCAATTGATATTGAAGAAACTCCCATTGTCCAAGCTGAAGATATTGAAGATGGAGGAAGAAAGCTGAAGAAATGTAAGACAACTAAAAAATTAGAGTTTGCAGGTGATGATGTTGTTTTCATGTCTCAATCTAGAAAGCCAAAGACCAGACATGCAAGGAAGGTCATGGAAAGTAGAAAAGAGACTGAGAATGTCAGTGAAACTGCTCAACCACCAAGCATCATAGATCTCTCTTCACATGCCAAAGAAGAGCTGGTTATCAAACAAAGGAAGGGTAAAGAGAAAATTAATGAAAAATTAGAAATTAAAACCCTTAAAGCGTAGTTGAAGGTGATAGGTGAGGAGATATCAATTTTGAAGCAAGAAGAAAAGAAACACAGAGTTAAAAAATTTCAGTTTGAGCAAATGAGAAAAATCTGGGAAGATCAAGTCACAAGTGTTTCAAAGACCTTGGACAATACATAAAATTTGATAAAGTGGACTCAATCACTAAGGGGCGAGATCAAACATATAAAAAAGATAAATCTACACTTGCAATGCAAGAACAGGGCATTAAAGGGCAAAGTGAAAGATCTAGAAGAGAAATTGGATCTGATTCATGTAGATTTGGAAATGAAAGGATTGAAAATGACAGTGGTAGAGGAGCCCATTAGTCAAGTGATTGTAAATGAGGAGGAAACACCACAAGAGTGATAAGGTAAGATGGAATATGTTTTAGGAGGTTCATAACATGTAGAGAACCCCAATTTTGCAGCTGGAGGATAGTTTTTGAATATGTTCTTGAAAGGAGCAATTTCTGGTTTTTTGCACATTTTCGTAGCGTACCCCAGGCTTGAAGCCAGAAATACGCTACAAAAAAACCTGTATGTGCCTTTTTGCATTTAAATTCAGTTTTGGCACGTTTTAAGGAGAGGGATCCATGATTGTAAGGTGTCATGACATGATGAAGATTATGTAACAATAAATAAGTGAGGAAGATGGATGGAAAAGTCACTTTTCCCATGCTACTAAAACTCGCTACGAAAATGTCCTGTTTTGGTAGCGAGCAATCGTTGAAGGATTCTGAGCATCCTAACAGAATTTTTTGCCAGCTGGAGACCTCCAGCATGTCAGTGGATATTATTAGCAGGTATTTATGACTCAAAGGGAGTGCCATGCATCCAGGTCATCAGTCAAAACAACGTTGAAGATGAAGGTCATCCATTCCTAAAAAGCAGGGTTATGTTCCACAAATCGAAGGATGCTATAAATATGTAAAGTGGTGGTGATGTTGGGAAAAATACTGAGAGGAGGGGGGGTGAATCAGTATTTTGGGCTGAGTAATTTTTCTTTTTCTTTCTTTTATAGCCATATGTTACAGTACTACATCCAACATGTATGTCCTGATATCTTATTATGTCTTTACTTAGAACATTGCATCAGACAAGCATTAGAAATAATAGAAAAAACCATCAAACATAAACAACACATATGAACACCATGATTTAAGGTGGAAACCCAATTCGGGAGAAAACCACCGCTGCTGTAATGTCAGTCTTCAATATTTATTATACAGAAAACTTCTTACAATTTTATGCTGGGGCAGATTTATACCGGCACACAGGCACCCACCTACAGAAGGCTATGACCTTCTTTCGTTTACCAGCCTTTCCTGGAAGGGAGCTACAACCCCCTGCACTCGTTTACCAGCCTTTTCCTGGAAGGTAGCTACAACCACCTGCTCTTGTTCCATCAATTTTCACATGACATACCTTGAAAAACACCATATTTATTCAATTTCTTCAGAGGTGCATCCTTAATTTAGCAATCTGTTTCCTATTCCATACAGATATACTTCAGAGTGAAGTATTCATTCACAACCCTTATATGTTCTTCTTGATTTCTTTAGTTGATTGACCCAGGAATTCATCATTATCTGATTTGATCAATCTTTATATACATAGGTGCGCAATAGATTCAGATATATCAGAGTTTATTCATACAGATATCTCTAAAGAGATTCATTTATTATCAACCCTTTTGCATGCACACCATCCTTCATAATTCTCATCACCTTATATAGTTTTCGCCTTCATTAAAACCTTGGGTCAAAACCATTTAATTGCTAATGGTATTCGTGGACGGTATTCCTTTTACTTTATCCCAAGGGGCTCCTTGATTTATTTTTAATTTATTTATCAATTTCAAAGAAATTGACAAATAAATCTATTTACAACTGTTGAATTCCCAAGCCTTCTAACTAAAGATTAACCCTTTGGGCTTTATAAAATATCCAACGCTTTTAAACAAATTAACCTTTGATCCCAGGCCCACATACATAGTTAATAGCCAATCCAATACGCCCATTGTACCACAGTAAACCTCGTGCAAGTCCATCGTTCGATCACCGTTAGATTAAAAAGCTTCTAGATCAACGACGTATATGCATATCGCTTCGACCTCCAATACCAAACGTTAACGGGCGATGGCCCACCATACCTATGTTAATATTTGCACAACTTCAAAAAATAATGACCGTCCGATGACCTCTTCCGAGATAAACGAGACTCAACGATATCGCTGGGCGTCCTGGGTCGAACTATAACGCGCGATGGCGCACAGTAAAAAGCGGTTTTATAAAATCGTACAGGGACGCGTGTCGAGTATTCTATGGAATCGCTCCTCATCTGGAAATACCGCTTACTCTGCATAGGTGGTGTGATGAAAACCGTAAACCACTTTTACTATTCATATGGTCATGGTTCCGCTCATCCACGCAGGGTTCCGTCACCCTTTTAAAAGTATTATTATAATTAAATTGCTCTTTAATGTTTTGCGTTCCGTTGTCACCAAGTGTTCCGCTACTCCATTAATCTGCGCCATCTCCCATCAACTCCCTCATTAGATACAGAGTATTATTAAACCCTTCCAATTATGCAGGACATCATTTGACTCCAATACAGAGATTATTCACACAGAATTACATCTGTCAATACACATATAATACACATATCCTAACTCTGCAATGATGAATTCATTCTTCTTGTGCGCCATAAGTATCCTCTGCCCATTATGAAATTGATTACAAAGGTCACGTAAATTCCATATTTACTCAACCATACTTAACATAATTCCATGATTCTTCATCCACATACACAAATCTTAGCCAGATATTCAATTTTTCCTTCAATCTATTGTCTTGACTCTTCCTAGCAGCTCTACCTCTCTGTTTCTTTTGCCTTCCTATCTTTTCTTTGCCAATTCCTTTGCCATCAATGAAAATATTTCCAACAATCTCCCCCTTTGGCATTGATGGCAATACTCTTCCTCTGATGGCCTTACAGAAGCCCTTTGTTGCTTTTCCTCCCCCTTTGACATCAATGGCAAAGATTTTGATCAATATCCTTTAAACCGATAATGCCATGCTCCCCCTGAGATCATGCTGCATCTTTAAACATAATATGATAAAAAATTCATCCTTTTCATATGACCAATGCTTCACCTGAACCTGTGCATTCAGAGCACTTCACAACCAAATTAATATTCTGTATTTAAGTAGACCTAGTCCTCTGCATGGCAGAGACTACTCCCAGTTTTTGTCTGAGATATTCGAATGCTTCCCTGGGTAGAGGTTTGGTAAATATATAAACAACTTGTTCTTTGGAGGAAACATACTCCAATTTCACCTTTTGTTCAAGCACTTGTTCACGTAAGAAGTGATATTTTATGGGAATGTTCTTGGTCTTGGAATGCATAATAGGATTCTTTGAGATACTGATGGCACTTGTATTATCACACATAATGGAGATAGGAGGTGAACATTTGACTTGAAAGTCTTGTAGGGTTTGCATCATCCAGAGAAGCTGAGTGAAACATGATGCTGCAGCCACATATTCTACTTCTGCTGTAGATAAGGCAATAGAGCTTTGCTTCTTGCTGAACCAAGATACTAACCGGGGCCCCATATAGAATGCACCACCACTAGTGTTTTTCCGATCATCAACACTTCCAGCCCAATCTGCATCAGTGTATGCATGAAGAGTAAGATCAACATTCTTTGGATACCATAGTCCAAAGTCTTGAGTTCCTTGTAGATATTTGAATATTCTTTTCACAACCTAAAGATGAGACTCTTTTGGATTAGCTTGGAATCGTCCAACAATCCCAACTGCATGCATGATGTCTGGTCTTGTCCCAGTGAGATAAAGTAGACTTCCTATCATAGATTTGTATTCAGGTTGATTCACCGTGGGGGAATCATCATTAGAAGTGAGATTACATCCTGTTATCATTGGTGTACTTACAGGTTTGCAGTCTTCCATGCCATACTTTTTCAGGATTTTCTTGAGGTATTTTGCTTGTGATAAGAATATTCCATCTGTTGCTTGTTGCACTTGCAAGCCAAGAAAGAATGTTAGTTCCCCAAGCAAAGACATTTCAAATTCTTGCTGCATATCAGAAGAAAATTTCTGACTCATAGACTCTTTATTACTTCCAAAAATGATATCATCAACATATACAACCACAATCAATAGTTTGTCATTTTTAGTTTTTGTGTATAAGTTGCTATCAGCAGACCCTTTTGAAAATCCTTGTTGATGAAGATATTTGTCAAGACGATAGTACCATGCCCTTGGAGCTTGTTTGAGACCATATAGAGCTTTTTTAAGTCTAAAACAAGTTTTTCATCATTTCCCAACATGAATCCTTCTGGTTGTTCTATATAAACTTCTTCTTCTAGATCACCATTGAGAAAAGCAGATTTAACATCCATTTGATAAACTTTGAATTTTTGGAAGCTTGAAAAAGCAAGAAACATTCTTATGGCTTCAAGTCTGGATACAGGAGCAAAGGTTTCTTCAAATTCTATACCTTCTTGTTGAGCATACCCTTTGCACACAAGTCTAGCTTTATTTCTTATAACATCCCCATTCTCATTTAACTTGTTTTTGAATATCCATTTAGTTCCAATGACATTTTTGTCACGAGGTCTTGGTACTAATTCCCAAGTGTGATTCTTCTCAATTTGATCAAGTTCTTCATTCATGGCTTGAATCCAACAATCATCTTTGCAGGCTTGACTGACATTGTGGGGTTCAATAGTGGACAAAAATGCCAAATTTCTAGAAGATCCCACAAGAGTCCTTCTTGTTTTTACACCTGATCCCTTTTCTCCCAAAATTTGAGATTCTGGATGATTCTTTTGAACATATCTAGATGGATCTTTTTCAGATAAATCATCTTCGGGTTCTTCATTGGGTTCACTATCTATATCATTCTTATTTGATGTAGAAGGATATGTGTCATTGTCATCTTCATCTGTTGTTTGCTTTTCTTATTTTGGAACTGTAGGAGACTCATCAATAACAACATCAATACATTCAACAATCTTCCAAAGTTTTTTATTGTAACATTTGTATGCCCTACTCCTAGAGGAGTAACCAAGAAATATTCCTTCATCTACTCTGGGTTCAAACTTGCCAAGTTTTTCATCATTATTCTTGATAAATAATTTGCTTCCAAAAATTCTAAAATGCTTTACAGTGGGAGGTTTACCATACCAGAGTTCATATGGAGTTTTATCACTATTTACCTGAACATGTGCCTTGTTGAGAATGTTTACTGCTGTATGTGCTGCTTCTCCCCAAAATGTGTCAGGTGTTTCAGAATCATCGAGCATAGCTCTAGCCATTTTTTGAACAGTTCTATTCATTCTTTCTGCAACTCCATTTTGTTGTGGAGTGCCAGCTACAGAAAACTGTCTTTTTATGCCATGTTGTTCACAAAATTCAAAGAATTCATCTGATGCATATTCTCCTCCTCGATCAGATCTAATTAACTTGATTTTTAGATCTAATTCATTCTCAACTAGTGCTTTGAAGATCTAAAATTTCTCAAATGCTTCATCTTTTTGTTTAAGCAGCCCAATCCAACACATTCTAGAGAAATCATCAATGAATAAGATATAGTATTCTTCACCACATGGTGAATTTTTCCTCATATGTCTACATATGTCATTATGAATGAGTTCAAGAGGCTTACTTGATGATCCTTCCTTGGAATTAAATTGTACTTTGGTTTGCTTACCGAATTGGCAAGATTTGCATATGATATTTTCAGGTGGAGTGATATTGGGAAGATCACGAACAGCTATAAGTCTGCTTGATTTGTTGATTTGAGAAAAACTCAGATGCCCCAACCTTCTATGCCATAGCCAATTTTCTAAAGATTTACTCAAATAACATTGTTCTTTGTAGTTCTTCAATGTATACAGGTTGTTTGGAGTCCTTTTTCCTCTTATAATTGCTTTACCTGTATCAAGATCACGTACCACACATTCTTTTGAAATAAAGACAACTTCAGTTCCTTGATCACACATTTGAATTACACTTAACAGGTTATGCTTTAATCCATCCACATACATGACTTCATTAGCTTTCACCTTTTCTCTTAGAAAAACATACCCTTTTCCCTTAATGATCGTAGGAGTGTCATTTCCAAATGTAACATTCTTTTCCTTTTCTAGAGCACTATATGCAAGAAGTTTGTCTTTATCACCTGTCATGTGTCTTGAGCATCCACTATCAATGTACCATTGGTTTTCTTCATCTTCTGCAAATAACGCTATGCCACAATTTTCAACATATAATTCCTTCTTTTTCGATACTTTGGAGCTTGAAGGAACATGTTCTTTTGGCTGAACTTTGCTCCTGCATTTAGATTATTTACCTGTAAATATTCTTTATTCCCTTGCTAAGTGGCAGCATGTTGTAAACCAGCTGTAACTGATTTTAGATAATTTGGTGTTGAAGCTTGAGACGATTCTCCAATATATCCAAGACTTGTCTTTATAAGAGGAGAACGTTGTACCTTGATAATCTCATATAAGGTTTTAGACCCTTTAGCAAATCTAAGATTCAGAGTCTTTACTTTCTCAAGTTCTTTTCTTAGATCTACTACTTCACACTCCAATTTCTCATTGTGTCTCTCTTTTTCTTCAAGCTGAATTTTTAGAGTTTCTATGGTTATTTTACTCTCTTCTAAGCAAATTTTGAGTTTATTTTTTTCGACAAGAAAATCACTGTCTTCTAGAGCATCCTCAAAAGTATCCTTTTCTTCTCTAGATTCATTTTCAAATGCCATGAGAAGTCTAAGATCTTGTTCACATTCTTCCTCACTATCAGATAACCCATCACTGTCTTCATGAGTATAGTAACTCTTTCTAGTGCTAAAACGATTCTTATTCCTTCTTTCTACTTCCTTCCCCTTTTTGTGTGTTTACTTATAAGGACACTTAGCAGCATAATGACCAACTCTTCCACAATCAAAACATTTGAAAGGAAGCTTACCTTTGAACCATCCTGTGCCAAGTTGAAGTTTCTTTACAAAGTTTATCTCATATTCTTCTGAGATATATCCTGATCCTTCTAGTTTTTGTACTTCCTTCCATTTTGTAGAAGTTATAAAGACTGCTTCTTTGACTTCAGATGGTCCTCCTCTTCTCATTTCATATGCAGTTAGTATGCCATGAAGTTGCACCACAATGAAATTTTGAAGATCTTGCTTTTCTTCAAGGGCTGAAACTTTTCACTCAAATTTTGTCATTAGTGATCTTAATACTTTCTCAACCAAAGTAGATTCGGTTATTGTTTCTCTTAGATTTCTCATACGATTTACAATATCATCAAGACGTAAAAAGAAATTGGCAATGCTCTCTTCATTATCCATTTTTAGATTCTCATATTGAATTCTAAGAGTTTGGAGTTTAGCACTTTTTACCTTTGCATCACCTTCATAACTTGGAATGATTTTGTCCCATATTGTCTTTGCTATATTCAGCTGCATGACTTTGACAAATTCTGATTCAGTTAGACTTCCCAATAAAGAATTGACCGCCTTTGCATTTGTTTCATAATTCTTTCTTTCCGTCGATCTGTTGGTACTGCAGCCAGATATTGATATCCTTGTTCAATAATTGCCCATACCTCTGCTCCCAGAGACTGAAGATAGGACCTCATCCTTGTTTTCCAGAAGATTAAATTGTTTCCGTTAAAGAGTGGAGGCCTGATAGATGTTGTTCCATCTTGATTGCTCATCTTGCTTGATCTTGGAAGCACCTGCTCTGATACCAATTGTTGGGAAAAATACTAAGAGGGGGGGGCGGTGAATCAGTATTTTGGGCTAAGAAAATTTTCTTTTTCTTTCTTTTATAACCATATTTTACAGTACTGCATCCAACATGTATGTCCTGATATCTTATTATGTCTTTACTTAGAACATTGCATTAGACAAGCATTAGAAATAACAGAACAAACCATCAAACATAAACAACACATATGAACACCATGATTTAAAGTGGAAACCCAATTCAGGAGAAAACCACCGCTGCTGTAATCTCAGTCTTCAATATTTATTATACAGAAAAATTCTTACAATTTTATGCTGGGGCAGACTTATACCAGCATGCAGGCACCCACCTATAGAAGGCTATGACCTTCTTTCATTTATCAGCCTTTCTTGGAAGGGAGCTACAACCCCCTGCACTCGTTTACTAGCTTTTTCCTGGAAGGGAGCTACAACCCCCTGCTCTTGTTCCATCAATTTTCACACGACATACCTTGCAAACCACTAGATTTATTCAATTTCTTCAGAGGTGCATCCTTAATTCAGCAATATGTTTCCTATTCCATATAGATATACTTCAGAGTGAAGTATTCATTCACAACCCTTATACGTTCTTCTTGATTTATTTAGTTGATTGACCCAGGAAATCATCATTATCTGATTTCATCAATCTTTATATACACAGGTGCGCAATAGATTCAGATATATCAGAGTTTATTCATACAGATATCTCTAAAGAGATTCATTTATTATCAACCCTTTTGCATGCACACCATCCTTCATAATTCTCATCACCTTATATAGTTTTCGCCTTCATTAAAACCTTGGGTCAAAACCATTTAATTGCTAATGGTTTTCGTGGACGGTATTCCTTTTACTTTATCCCAAGGGGCTCCTTGATTTCTTTTTAATTTATTTATCAATTTCAAAGAAATTGACAAATAAATATATTTACAACTGTTGAATTCCCAAGCCTTCTAACTAAATATTAACCCTTCGGGCTTTATAAAATATCCAACGCTTTTAAACAAATTAACCTTTGATCCCGGGCCCACATACATAGTTAATAGCCAATCCAATACGCCCATCGTACCACAGTAAACCTCGTGCAAGTCCATCGTCCGATCACCGTTAGATTAACAAGCTTCTAGATCAACGATGTATATGCATATCGCTTCGACCTCCGATACCGAACGTTAACGGGCGATGGCCCGACGTACCTATGTTAATATTTGCGCACCTTCAACAAATAATGACCGTTCAATGACCTCTTCCCAGATCAATGGCACTGAACGATATCACTTGGTGTCCTAGGTCGAACTATAATGTGTGATGGCACACAGTAAAAAGTGGTTTTATGAAATCGTACAGGGACGCGTGTCGAGTATTCTATGGAGTCACTCCTCATCCGAAAATACCGCTTACTCTGCATAGGTGGTGCGATGAAAACCATAAACCACCTTTACTATTCATATGGTGATGGTTCCGCTCATCCACGCAGTGTTCCGTCGCCTTTTTAAAAATATTATTACAATTAAATTTCTCTTTAATGTTTTGCGTTCCATTGTCACCAAGTGTTCTGCTACTCCATTAATCTGCGCCATCTCCCATCAACTCCCTCATCAGATATAGAGTATTATTCAACCCTTCCAATTATGCAGGACATCATTCGAATCCAATACAGAGATTATTCACACAGAATTACATCTGTCAATACACATATAATACACATATCCTAACTCTGCAACGATGAATTCATTCTTCTTGTGCGTCGTAAGTATCCTCTGCCCATTATGAAATTGATTACACAGGCCATGTAAATTCTAGATTTACTCAACCATACTTAACATAATTCCACGATTCTTCATCCACATACACAAATCTTGGCCAGATATTCAATTTGTCCTTCAATCTATTGCCTTGACTCTTCCTAGCAGCTCTTCCTCTTTGTTTCTTTTTCCTTCCTGTCTTTGCTTTGCCAATTCCTTTGCCATCAATGACAATATTTCCAACAGGTGAACTTGGTCATGTGTCCTTCGAGCATGTGACATTCAATTTGTAGCCATCATGTAACTATTTCACAGATAGGATGAAGGAATGTAATAAATATGAGATAGACTCCTATTAGGAGTTTGTTTCTTTAAAGGTAGCTGTCAATTTTTTGTTTTAAGTTATTGATTTCAGTTATGAAAGGTGTCATAGTAAAATTTGAGGATCTAGCCACCAGGCAGATCATCCATATTGTAAATAATGTCTATTTATAGACAAAACATCAAAGAAGCAAAGGGGTTGGAGAATATTTGCATCAAATTGATGCTTGTATGTTTTTGACCATTTATCAATAATACAAAGTGACATTCTACTTTCCAGACCTGAGATTATCATGATGTTTTTGATGTATTATTGATATTTATATTATGTTTAATCATTTGCAGTAGATTTCATTCCTAATTACTCAGAATTCATAATATTATGATTTGACTTCATTTAGTGGTTAAATGACTGTGTTTTCCTATGTTGTATGTGTGAATTATCTCTGTTGAAAACCTCTATCTGCCTCAGCTTCCATGTGAAGAACCACTGTCACTAAGACTACTGATTATTAACTCCATAAGTCCAATGTTATAAATCCTACATTTTTAAACTTGCAATCATACAAAACAAGTTACAAATCCATAGAGTTAGCCATCTAGTACTATCATTATTCAAAATCATAAAACCCCCTTGAGAGAGCCATCTCAAACTGAAGAGGATAATCTTCAGTTAGAAGTGGTTTGAAAGAGTTACATTGAGTTGATTGATGAGTAGCCAATCAAGATCAATTTCATGATAATAGAGCCGAACGATGAACGAGTTCTTGGAGACATGCCTAACTGAACCCATCAAAGGAGGTCTATGACGTCAAGGCATAGGTTGTAAAATTATTTTTCATATATGAATATTACATGAATGGTTTTTGGTTCCAACTTTTTTTCCATTTATATTCAAAGTGTCTAACTCTCCTTTAGTAGTTAGATAGTTGTAGATGAATGTATATGTTTTTATGCTATCACCATTTGTTTGATCTTTGTGCATGTGTGAACGTTGCTACCAAAGTAACGTGAGACTCGAAGGAAAAATATCGAAGGATCATTGCTGCATGCCATGTCAAAAGAATTGGATTGAGGTAGGACATCTATTCCAGTCCATATTTCATTTACAAGCTAGGAATTTAGGAATTTAGAATGTTCCCTTGTTTCTAGAGCCACCCTAGGGCTAGAGGGATCGCCTTTGTCCATAGAGGGGATTTTCCTGCACAACAAGTTGGCAACCACAGTGGGAGCTCGGTGTGCCTATCATCTCTCGTTTTTCATTTTGAAGTTTTTATTGTCTATCCAACTTTGGTCATATTGTCATTTCTCTACTTTGTTTTGCTTGTTTGACTGCTTCAAGCCACTTCACCTATTCTCAGAGTGATAAGCCTAGTTTTTTCTTAGTTGCATTTTTTTCCTTACTTGGTACTATTGTTTTCTTGACACTCGTGCCCATTTGTGTGACTTGCCTTTGGCACGGGTGAATTTTTCCTTGTTCAGTGTAGATTAATGTTGAACAATCATGCTAATTCCTGTAGGTTTGGTTTTTTGGCTTATTTCTTGAGTTTCCAATGTATCTTACCCTCTGGACTGGTTTTTTCTCCATTTGGATTGATTCTTGGATTCCCTGTCTCGTTCATTTTGGCTGGTTGTCTCTCATCCGATCGGTGTGTTTTTTTCATCCTAATACTTCTAGATATCTTGAATCATTTTTTTGGTCACATGTTCGTTGAGTCTCCGGGTTATATATGAGTCATTTTAGTCATTCATCTTTTCGGCCTACTGTATAATTTCTTGGTATTTTCTTTCAATTCTACGTGTTGTAGGATTGTCGAACCATCATCCTGGTGTCTGTTTGACTCTCCCTCCATTGCCTCGAGCATAGATTGCATTTCTCATTGAGTCGACTTGAAAGTCATTTTTCTGCATGAAGAAATGCATGTCTGGTTTTGGGTGTGTTTTAAATTCGTTTGGAATTGGTCTCTTTTTGTTTTGATCATTTCATTCGAAGTTGCTTAAAGCTAGTGTTTGTTTTGTCCTTTTAGTGTAGCATTGCATTATTTCTTCTCACTCATACACAAGAACAAAAATTTTCATTCTTCCTTTTTGTTTGAAAATGAAAAGTACTCTTTTGCATTATTAGGTTTCTTCTTCGTTAGAAAGTGAAAAACAAGAGAAGAATTTTTTGTTTTCTTCTTTGGCTGTGTTAGTAGCATAAGGGAAAGTGTCATTCTTTCATTCGATTGGTTGTTGCTTAATTGCGAACTTCCATCCCTCTCTTAGCTATCTTTTCATTGAATTGAAATGGTATTCCTTCTCTCATATAGTTGTACATTAGAGATTTGAGATTACATTCGGTAAGGACTCGAAACTGAAACATAATTTCAAGATAAAATATAAAATTAACTTAATCAAACTAAGGAAGAATTGAAACTTAATGCTCACACTTAGAGGTCTAGGCTAGTGACGTGTTCTAGTGTCATTAAACCTAGCAGTTGTTGCTCGCAATTTTTCATTAGAAAAAACTAATACGGACTTGCACTCCCTGTACCATCACGTATATAAAGGGATACCCTCATATGTTACAATCCTTTATCCATAGGAAGTTGAGTCTACTGCCCTGTAACTGTGGTACACTCAACACAACATTCGAGGAGACTGCCTACATGTACGTTAAGTCCTTGGTCATTTTTATTTCTTTTGATCACCAAGGTGTATATTTTAGCTCATGGGAGCTTGGTACACCCTCTTTCCTAGAGTTCCTGAGTAGTCATTTTGATCTTTCTATGACTCTTTAAAATTTGAAAATATCATCGAGCACTTTTCCTTTTGACCTCGTTCAAACTGAAAATGACTAGAGTCAACTTTTTTCCTTTTCTCGACTCTTAAAACATGAAAAAGCAGAGTTTTTTTTTAGTGTCATTAAATTAATTACCCATGATGACACGCCCATTAAGTTATTTTCTTGGCCAGTTCATGAGTAATTCCTTAGTGATAAAACCTTGAATTGACCATCTCCTTTCTCTCCTTATTTTTGATATAAATTCACGGTGGAGGAACCACCTATTCATCGTCCTCTTAATTACCTCACAGTGAAGAGCCTCCCCCAGGATTTTCTTCGGAGACACCTTAGTCTGTTGGGACTCAGAACCTTGAAGGTGCTATCCTCCCAAGCGTTCAACCTCTCGCCACTCGGTCTCCTGCTGAGGAGTCATTTGACATCAACTGGTAGCCCCCTGATTCTTTTTTCTTTTTGAGAGAAGATCCCCCTCAATGTTCGGATTTTCCCATGACACCATTGTCTGGTGCTTTTTCATCTACCCCTCACTAGTTGTTCCTTGATAGCATGTATTCATCTGATATGGATGCCTCAAGTCCTATTAGTAGTGAAGATACTTCTGTATCTACTGTTACACAATATTTTTTCACCGTCCCTGCAATCCCTATCCCACACATTGGAGGACCATTTTAGTGACCCCTGTGTATTGTCATACAATTACATAAATGTTATTGCATCCCTTGGCATGTCAAGATCACAATATCTGTTGATTATTCCTCAAGAAGACATTAAAAAAAATATGATTTTGGGTCGGCACTGGTAGGAAGTTATGGCCTCGTTCCCATGAAGAAATTAACACTAGGCCCTGCACCCTTTGGTGCTCTGTTTGAGAAGGGCACCCACGCCGATATTCTTTTGTAAAGTTTTTTTAAATAGAAACAGAGTTTCCAAGCTTAACAACTTCGTGAGAAGAGTCATCATGGTTTGTTCGACTGAATCAAGTCGAGTTTCTCTCTTTGGCTTGTTAGTTCCTACAAATGTGCAACTCCCCAAAGGGATAGACCTCTCCTCCACCTTATGTGGAATCCCAAACCTCCTCCTCCTCTAATATAAATTCTTCCTCCTCACATTGATTCAGCTAGTTTAACAGTCATTGGTATAGCTGGTGTGTTGAAGAAAGAAGATAATAATCCATTGTCGAGAGAGAGTTTAAGCCCATTGCCTCATTGAGTCGAATACCGAACGAATGCTTGAGACGTGCCCGAATGAACCCATCGAAGGAGATCTGCAACATGAAGGCATAAGGTTGTAAACTTCTGTTTCATATATCAATAATACATGAATGGTTTCTGGTTCCAACTTTGTTTTCATTTATATGCAAAGTGTTTAGCTCTCCTTGACTAACTGAATAGTCGTAGATGAATGCATATGCTTGTATGTTGTCATCGTTTGTTTGATCTTTGTGCAGACGCATGAACATCGTCAGCAACATAGAATGAAAGGTGTGAAGACAAAGATCAAAGGATCTCTACCACGTGCCATGAAAAAAGCATTGGACTGAGGTAGGATATATGTTCGGGTCCATATTTCATTTATAAGCTAGGAATTTAGGAGTCCAGCATGTTCCCTTGTTTCTAGACCCACCCTAGGGCTAGAGGGATCACCTCTATCTACAGAGGGGATTTTCCTGCTCAAAACTACTGGATAATATCAATTCCCTCTTAAGAATTTTCCTTATGTAATGAATAAAACTTCCTCTTAGCCTTTATCCCTCTTGACTGGTTATCGTTCTTTGGGTTAGATAATTTCTGTTGCTGCATCCTTGTATCAGAACCCGATATGGTCAAGTACGTCACCTCCTTCTACAAGGTTGTTTGTGTCAGGTCCATCCTCTTCGATTCCCCTTGTTTCGAAAGTGGTCACATCTGTCCCAAATCAACCCATTGTTTGTGTGGCTTCCTCCACACCATCCACTAGTGTGATTCCATCCCTGCCATCCTCTTCTATTGTTCATGGGACACATCCTAATTCTCTCGCGATGTCTGTCAGGCCCGTTGTGAGTGGATCACAACCTCACGTGTTGGGAGTTCATCAACCTATTGGTAGCACACCTATCTCTTATACTCCTATTCCAGGAGGTTTTTCGTACGACCAATATATGATGGCTATTCAACATCAAAATTACCTCCCACAGGGTTCTCAGTAGATTCTGACTCAGGTAAATCTACCACAGTACCATGATGATTTTGGGAATCACATCTATTACCATGGGCCTCTTCCACATGGTCCATTTTATGTTCAAATGCCACAAATTTTGGTTCACCCAAACTAGTTCACATACCAACAGGGACAACCCTATGATAAACAAGGACAACCCTCTCAGGGACAGTCTTCGGTCCAATAGGGAAAACCCTATGGTCCTACTAGTCAACCTTATGTTTAGCAAGGAGCACCTTATGTTCCTCAATGGCAAACCTATCCACCCTAGGGACAACCTTTTGTGCAATAGAACTAGGCTTACGTTCAGCAAGGCCCATATCTTGTATAGCAAGGCCAACCCTCCATTGGTTAGATGGGTCAACATGGTCTTCAGGGGAAGCCTGACTTGTCTCAACCATAAGGTCAACCCAGTTTTCAGGGACAACCTGGTCCACTTCCTTTAGGTCAACCTCGCTTTCAGGGACAACCTATTCAACCTCAGTACCCAAGCCAACCTACACCCCAGGGACAACCTATGTTGCCTTAGGGCCAACCTTTCATTCCTCAAGGCCAACTGATGGTCTCCTAAGGTCAACCTTCGATGGTAAAAGGTCCACCCCAAGGAATTTCTTTCATCTCGAAACAAAATCTATACGTTGCTCAAGCTGGACCTCAATGGTTCACTTAGAATTAGTACCCTAGTCCTCCAACTGTTTATGCACATAATTATCAAAATTATAACCCCTATGGAAAAAATTCTCCGGGATAGAACATATGGGCTCAAATTTTCTTTTGACCCAGTTGGAACCCCAACACTAGTCTCTATCAAAGGCCTACAATGCCTTTCAATCTGCAATTTCCATTCCTCACTACGCTGGAACTGCTAGATGTGTGTTGGAGAGGTAAATCCCCTCTGCGGACAAAGGCGATCCCTATTAGCCCAGATCGGGTCTAGCAACAACCGAGTCACGCTAAGATACAAGTTCCTAATTAAAAAATACCAAGATACGACAAGAGGCCTACCTTAAGTCCTACGCTGCTGCTGTTCGCGGAGAAGATGGCGCTTCTGTCCCTCTCTTTGGCAGATCACAATTCTCCTGCTCGGCGCTTTCGAACACCTACACGTGCATGAAGAAACAAAAAAAACACAAGTGTAAAATATAATACATGCAACTATGTATCAGTCAGAGAAGATACAAATCATAACATAAAACATGAACATTTGAGTGGAACCATAATCGGAGTCATTTATTATTAATTAGAACAAAGAAAGATATGATCTGAGCTCTGACGCTGGATCTTCCTTCAGTGGGTCAACAACGGAGTACGTCTCGATAAAGCTCATCGGGAATGGGACAAGTCTCTCTCTTCAGCTGTCTGACAATAATCTCCTTACTAATGATTCAGATCTATTCAGGCTAGCTTGCAAAGGGAAAATGACAAGCTTATATAGATGGTGGAAGGGGAGTTGGGATCCCTACAATGGTGGTATTGGCCCTATCCTCAAGGAAGCTTCCATGATAGGTGGAAAACCACTTCCCCTACATGAAGATCCGAAGCCAAACCTCCAAACTCATTTTAGAGACTCATTCAGGAGTTGGTTGGAATCAAACTTCTGCCATTTATTTAAAAAAAAAAATCCTTATTAAGCTTGGCACGGGTAATACATTGGGATAGAGCGCCAGTTGGCGCGCCCTCTTTGGTGGATTTCCCCCATTGGCGCGAGGGCTGAACTGGCTAGTCGCAGCAAGGCCAAAAGGTCTATTTTTAGGGCTTTTCACAGGAAATTGTCTTTAGGGGAATGATTTTCCTTGTCAAGGGGGATGCCATGAAAGTGGTTTCAGGTCATGTCACTACTCACAAGTCATGGAATAGGCCCTCCAATGTGTGCGACGAGGGATTGTAGGGATGGTGACAAATTACTGTGTAACATATGCCCCTTAAAGCATGAGGCCCGAGAGAGAGAGAGGGGTGAAATGCTTTACAAGAACATGTCCAACTAAAAAAACTACCATCAGAAAACCTGCATAGACAAGTACAATTGATATCTCAAATACATGATATATATGTGGTATGGGCACAACCATTCATAAAAGAGTATACAATAATCAAGATCTGAGGCATGGACACAGCCATCCAGTGAGGATCGATAAATAGACTTAGGTATGGTAGCAGCCATCCAATCATTGAGAGATGTAACCAATCATAATAATCCACAAAATCTGCAGCCTAGATTCCAACAGACAAAATCCAAGGTCTTGTGCTCCATCTCGACCTGAACAGAGTACAAGTTCAAGCATGTGAATAAGTGAGTTGAAGCCGAACATGCAAGAACATCGTCTGATTACCAGCCAATGATGAAAGATGTTAACAGATGCGAGAGGAACCACCAATAATGACAATGACCCTCAAGTTACTATAGGTACAATCCACGGCATGTGAATCAGTGAGCTGGTGTCGAACACCCGTAGAATCATCCGATCGAAGGTCAATGATGAAAACCTTGCGTCGAATGCGAAGAACCTTCCATTGAGGCATGCAGGCTCTAAGGTACCTGAAGGGAGTCTCTAGATCAGCTTCCTAGATAATGAGCTAAATTTGACAGGAGGTGATATTGATCGAAGGTGGGCCATAGTGTTTCCCACATCATCGACGTGAGATAGAGGAACATAATGTTTGTGAATCAGGATCAGAAGAGGGTTGAGAACTGCAGAGGTCAAATTCTCTTGAACATATTGGCAACACGACAGTGGATTTGGCAGTATTTGACATCAAAAGATCAGAGGTCATGATGACGATGCAAAGAGAAGATGAGAGGTCAAAAGGGATAACCCAAACCTATGAAGGCAAGCAGAAAACGAGATGAGATGTCCCCAACCCGACACGAATGCAGACAAGTGCCATGTTCAAGAGCGACATACTGCCGACACAACGACGATACTGGTTCCATTTTTCCCCACCATTTTTGGCAAGTATCCCAATTATTTTTGAAAACAAGCTTGAAGGGGATAGCATATGCTTGTGATATAAATTTTTCCTTTAGACGAATCCATCCTAGTACATTTAACGAGCCCTAGGAAGGAGAAAATCAAATATCATCATTATGATTGAATCCGATGTCATCAGGGTTTAACGAGTCTGGCAAAGGGATAAATCGACATCTTTTCATGTTTAGAGAGTTTGAAAAGACATCGAAAAGTAAACTCCAAAAGTAACTTTTCGTAAATAGTTCCTCAGATCCGAAAAGGTAGAAGACTATGTCTGAGAAAACCTCCTAGTCGCGATAGGCTAGGGTATTCCTTTTTCGTAAATAATCTATCCCAGCCTGAAAAAAGGGTAAACGTATACTGGGTATATGTCGTTTCGTATCCACTTTAACGAGATCAAAATGATAAGCAAATCGACAATCTTTTCATGTTTAGAGAGTTAGAAAAGAGCTGAAAGATGACTCCAAAATGAATTTTTTGTGTTTTTACCGAGTCCGAAAAAGTATAAATACAACTCGTATTACCATCCAAGCTACGTAAAAACCTGTTGCTACACATGAAAGCGAGCGTAAAATCCATTTTTCAACAAGATATAGCAAAATATTGGGAAAAATGACTTTCAAAACCTAATTTGACTTTGAAAATTTATAAATATGCCACAAATAGTAAAACCATATTTAATTTTACTTTTTACCTCTTTTGAGAGCAACAGTGAGCTTTTGCTATGAAAAATTGCGGCGGCTATTGTGACCAATCGAATACATCATTCCAGTTCTCGTTCATTCCATGTAAGCGACGCTATCCTTAGCTTTGTTTTGATTCATTTTTTGTAGATTTCCATTGTGTTTTTGATCTCTGGGGGAAACCATTTGCAAAATTATGGCTAGGCCAATTGGCACGGGTATCGGGCACGAACCTGCCCCAATTGGCTCCCTTTTGCAAAGAGGTCGTGCCAGTTGGCGCGACTATTAGCAAAACAGTCGCGCCAATGGCACAACTCAAATTTCCACCTCAATTTATCAAAATGTGAGCCAATCAACGAAATTTTTAAGTGTTGCAGAGATATAATAAGGTGTTTTGGACAATGTTGGTGCATATACCCAGCCACAATGGTGATTGAGTGGAAGGAGAGGGAACATGGTGAAGAGGATGAAATGGCCATGCAAAATGAAACATGTATGACTGCTTTTCGAAACTGTGGTCACAAAAAGTTCTTCCTCACACCATGTTTGAGAGCTCAACTTGAGTTATTGTAATATTTGATTAGCATATGGGATGAGAATGAAGAAGTGTTCAGGCTCCAAGACCAAGTACTAGAACTTGAGGTCTCTGATATTTATTTCATAACCGGATTGTCTTGCAAAGGCCCAGTGCCAATCATGACAGACAGTAGACCTTTTGGAGAAAAAATGGATATGGTAATGGCGAGAGTGTGCCTAGGGGCATGAACAGGATTAGGCAGTGGGAAAGTAGACATCCACACCGTCCGCGATCTAGCACTATGAGTAGTGCTTCACACCATTACATATGTTGCAGGGTCACAGGCACCGCATGAAGCAACCAAAGCAGAAATCCTACTAGCCTCCAAATGCATGAATCCTACACTTTTTGATTGGGCCATTGCTGTAACAACAAACATCAAAAGACAGCTAAAAAAGTGCAAGAAGGCCAAATTGAAATAGTTTGGGTACGGTTCCATTCTAGTGTCATTCATTCTAGAATTATTACCAATTTTCCAGGGCCAAGGGGTGATAGTCGCCGAGCCGTCATTGAGGGAGTTGAGGATGGCTTGATGGGCAGCGCTCATGCTCAGATTAGGAGGGGGGCACCAGATGTCCTGGAGGCTCGAGTTTTTTATATGGCTACGGTGACAGCTGATCATCATTGAGGACTAGCCCTACGCCAGTATCGACTTCACGGGAGACCCAGATCTTCCACTCCTGGAGGGGGACGACTGGGACGAGGAGCTGGGTAAGAATATTTTTTATTTTTTATGTATTTATGATTTTTTTGTGATACATGCCTATTCCAACAACAGTTATATGTGTATGTAGATGTTGGCCCAGAGAGGCCCGCCGGCATATCACCCATTTCACGGAGGACCCCTCTCTCACATGATCCTCAAGCTGAGGGTGGTGAAGGGAGCGAGCTAGTCCAGAACCTGGAGGGTATCACCCGGGGGATCTCAGATTATGCACGGCTAGTAGACATCTCGATGGCCTACCAGAGGCACACTGTGGGGGTGCCTAGTCGCCTCCATCGATTACTGAGGCGAATGGTGCACGCGGTGACATGTTACCACGAGCACCACACTGATTAGTCATCTAGGGCTTTTTATATGCATATTTTTGAGAGACATGTTGTCTCTGGATATTATTAAAATAGACATGTATATTTTTTGATTTTATGTGATGTACACAAACTGCAAACTATTCGACATATATATATATATATATATATATATATATATATATATATATATATATATATATATATATTTATGGATGGATATTTTTACATGTGATGATGTTTTTTACAAGTTGCGTAAATGTCTATCTAAAACCAAATTAGCTACTGCATCTGTTAACACATTCATGTGTCTGGGTATGTGTTGATATGTAATGTAATCAAAATTTCTTTCCAGTAAACGCATACGTAGATACAGATGTAAAATGGATGGGTTTCTAACTGAATAATGACCGTTAAGTTGTAGTACTACAAGCTGTGAGTCTAGATACACAAGTAATGCATGAATGCTGAGGCTAACAACCTCGTTTAAGAATTCCAAAACGACACTATACTCCACGAAATTATTTGTGGTAGGCCCTAGACAAACACCTTGCAAATTGACTAACTCACTAGCAGGATCATAGATTACCCAAGCTGCCGAAGACAGATTCCTGGTACTGTGGGAGGCACCATTCACCAAACCGAAAAAAGGAGTAATAGACATCTGCACAATCAGGAAGACCCAATCAGTAGAAAGATGCTTACAAAGCACACCACACCACACATGCACAAAAAATGAAAACACTCACTTATGTACACACACACCACACAAGAATAACTCAAGCGTAGTACTTTTTGAGGTACAACCCATTCCTAGGCTACGCCAGAGGAACTCCTTCATAGTTGATAAGCTCATAGGCCCCATTTTTTAATACTCGTTTAACTATATAGGGCCCATGCCACATGGGCTGGAATTTTCTCACTCCAAGTTTATCATGTGCTTGGTCATATAGGAGGACAAGGTCCCCTTTAATGAAAGAACATGGAGAAACCGATTAATTGAAGTGGGCTTTGACCCGCTTTTTCTATGCCTCAATAACCAAGGCACCTAAGCGGAAGGTTTCATCCATTCATTCTAAATACAAGAGACGTTCTTCCTCAGGAGAAGTGTCAGGCAATAGTTCCACAACCAACTTCAGGGAAGGAATTTTTCTTTCAATTGGGAGAGTCGCTTCCAGACCATACACTAATTGGAAAGGTGTGAATCTGGTCGTGTTCTTTACAGAAATTCGATAAGCCCAGAGAGCTGAGAACAATTGGAGATGTCAGTTGGATTTGTGGATACCAATCGTTCATTGAAGCATTGTGACCAAAACCTTGTTCACAGCCTCAACCTCGCCATTAGCCTGGGGGTAGTATGGCGTTGAGCTATCATGGCATAAGCCCAACTTTGATGTCATCTTAGCCATCATGTAATCCCAAAAATGGGTGCCATGATCGGTGACAATGGCTTGAGGGACTCCAAAACATGTAATAACATGGTTGAAAATAAATTGGGCAGCTGTCTTACCTTTGGCAGCTAATGTAGGCATCGCTTTGGCCCACTTAGTGAAGTAGTCCATGGCAACGATTATATAAGCATTCCCCCCAGGTGAGTGAGGGTTATATGTCATAAAATCCATGCCCCGTTTACCAAAAGGGCCTACGGTAATGACAGGATGCAAGGGTAGGGGTGGCGTGAGCATCTTGCACTGAAAGACCTCGCACGCATGACATTTTAAGACTGCAACAATACAGTCTTTGAATATAGATGGCTAGAAGTAACCCACACGCAGAATCTTATGGGCGGTGGCATATCTGGACATGTGACTGCCACAAGCGCCACTGTGACAGTCATTCAAGACTCTCTCAGCCTCTTCCAGGGTCAAGCATTGGCAGAGCATAAAATCAACTCCAACACGGTACAAGGTATCTCCTACAATGCGGTATGGTTGAGATTGATGCCGAATTCGTCGTCGAGCATCCTTTGTCAATTCAGACCAGAACGTGGATGTTTGAAGATACACGATAATGTCAATGTACCATGGGTCACGAGTGCTGTTGAGAAAGAGTGTTGCATCTGAGATATGATCCTCGAATTGGGATGGAGCGGATTCTGTCGGGAGAGAGCAGATAAGATCAACAAAAACCAATGATTTTGTCGACTTAGCAGTGGTGAACTCTAAATCGAACTCATGAAGGATTACAATCCATTTGGAGTACTTTCCCCCCAGCAATTGTCGAGACAAGATATATGTCATGGGATTGCAGTCAAAAACCACGGTTACGGTACGCAACAGGATGTAATGGCAGAATCCCTGAATGACCTGAACCATAGCAACATGAGCATAGAGTGTTTCCGTGTCGAGAATATTCTGAGATAGATAGTAAACTACTTGTTCATTTCCATCATTTTCATCCTGTACTAAGACCATAGCTATCGTGCTAAACACATCGGCTAAATAAAGGGTGAAATCGCGATGATAGTTAGGAGGACATATCAAAAGATCATTAACGAGAAATGTTTTAAGCTTATCAAAAGATCGTTGGGAAATCTCGTCTCAATGGAAAGGAACGTCCTATTTCAAAAGTCGTGTAAATCCCTTGGCCACTTCTGCATAATTCAGAATGAAGCATTGTAAGAAGTTAGCTTTCCCCTGCAGAATTTGTAGTTGATGTAACGAGGAAGGGGATGGAAGGTAAATGATGGTCTCGACCTTGAGGGGGTCAAGGCGAATTTCGTCTTTGGAGATGATGAATCCAAAAGGACAACTAGAATCCACGCAGAAGATGCACTTATGAGGATTCAGCCTAATATTGTAGCATCGGCAATGGAGGAAAATCTGGTGGAGGTGTTCAAGATGGTCCTCACGCCGAGCTGAATGGGCCGAAAAATCGTCGAGATATCGTTGAAAAATATGGCATATGTCGTGGAAAGCATAGGACATAGCACGCTGTAAGGTGGTCCTAGCAGTTTTTAGACTGAATGGGAGCTTTTTGTAAGCGAAGGTACCCCACGGATAGATAAAGGCAGTCTTATGTTGATCAGCGGGTAAAATATTGATTTGATTGTACCCAGAGAAGGTGTCCATAAGGGAATAAATCTCACTCCCCGCGCATTCATCAATGATATGATCTATAAAAGGAGTGGGGTAATTTTCCTGAGGACACACCCGATTGATGTCTCGGTAATCAACACAGACCCATATAGTGCCTTGCTTCTTATCTACAAGGACGATATTTGAAACCCATTCTGTGAGGGGAATTGGATAGATAAAGCCTGCATTAAGAAGTTTTTCAACTTCTGCCTTTATAGTTGCGGCTTTTCGGGGATGCACTAGGCGTAGATGTTGACGCACTGGTTTCACACCTGGATAGGTATGAATCTCATGCACGACTATGCTGGGATCAATCCTAAGCATATCTTCATAGGACCACACGAAAAGATCTCTGAATTTACGAAAAAGGTTCGTATAAACCTGTATCTCTTCAGGAGAACAAGTCACTCCCACTTGAATATTCTCGACTACCCCCAATTTGACAGAGATGTTGATCGGCATGGTTTGAGTGATATTACTTAGGTTTCCCTTCAACAGGACCTCATGAGTAAATATCGGTGTTTAAAGAGGCGAAGTGGGAACTTGAGATGCGAAGCGCTCTAGACAATCAGAAATTGCCCCCAGGCCAGGCATGAATGAGGAATGATGATGTCCATCGCTCCATGGCAGATCTTTAAGAGACATGGTTTCAACAATAGCTTCATCAGAAGGGAAAAATTCTCTTAAAGGGTTAGGCGAATCTGCATCACCGAGCGAAGGGGATTGAGAATATATATCCAGATCCATGCTCGCAGGAACATGTTCAGGAGGAGGATCATATGCAATGAAGATTTCACAATAATTAATCTCAACTGGAGTTAACGGCATTGATTCTCTGAAAAAGGTCACTTGTTCAGGTGAAGGGATGATCCAAGGGTCATTGGACCTAGAGACCATATTAACTTGAACGGTGTGCAGTGGTGGCGCTGGAAAAATACCCATGAGGACGGGGTCCTACACTGTCAGGGGGATTGGGGACCTGATCCATGTAAGGAACATTGTTCTCAGAGGATGAGGTGAAGAAATGCAATTGATCCACAGTGATAATTTTTCCCTCATAAGGGAACTTTAGAAGTCGAAAGAGGGTGGACGGAACACATAGCATGGCGTGAGTCCAACTGCAGCCATGAAGGAGATTTTAGTTGAGCTTTGCGTCAACCAATTCTACTTCTACGTTGATTATCTTCCCCTATAACGTGATCATCAAACTCTTGAGAACACCCAGGGGTTTTGATTCTCGACCATTGAATGCCTCTAGGGCATTGGGAGACGATGTAAGAGCTGGAGAGCCAATGGCCTTCCAGCAGGCAGATGACATAACATAGGTGGAAGCACCTTCATCCACAACGGCCCTATGGATGTTGAGGCTGTTGATCCTGACTTGGATAACAAGAACGATTTGATGTGGAATTCAGGGGAAAAAATTTTCTAGGTCGAAGGTGAGAAGATTAGAATCGACGGGATCAATTCCACTAATTGCAGAAAACAAATATTTTCGTTGCAATGGGAAACCTTGAAGCACTTCCAATGCAGACATTTCAAAAGGCACCTATGCCAAATCCTCAACAATACTGTAGTGCTGAGTGGCATGGGCGTTTGGATTGTAGGAATATTTTCGCAGAACACCTTTAGAAGGTGGCCTCACAATAGGTTCAGTGCTGGGCTTCTCAATTTCTAAAGGACCAGAGATGGGTGGGGAAGGTGGACCATCCACAACTTCCTTTCCAGCTTCCTGGCGTGATCTAGCATAATCCTTCGAACGTGTAGCAATTGAGACAGGTGTAGCACCATTCATCATAAAGACCTAGGACCCAAATGGTACAGATGGTGAAGGTTGTTCAACCATCTGGGTCTGCTGAGACGGGAATGGTTATTTGAGAATTGTTGGAGTCCCTTTGGAGCCTTTCAGAATTTGACTGATTTTAGATCGCCGGGGACAATCTTTGGTATAATGGTCTCCTTCACAGATAAGGTAGGCGTACTTCAGTTTACGTTGGGAACCATCATCAGTACGAGGTTTAGAAGACTCTGGTTTCGGGGCATCAGGTTTGGATTTTACTTTGCCCTTCTTTTTTCCTTTGGAGGTATTTTCCGTAGGATTAGCCTGAATGACATTGACCTCCACAGTTTTACCAGAATCCGGAGGGGCGGGAAGAGCAAAATTATTGGAAGAATTGGACTTCTGCTTCCCATTAGAGGATTTCCAAGAATTTTGAGAAGCAGAACCAATAACACCATCCATCGCTGGGGAAGGTGGTGATTTAGAGGTTCCTGGCCATGGAGCATCAATAAAAATATCATAAAGCGTGCTAGACTGAGAGTACACCAGATCAAGGTACTGGGCATGCACGATGTCTTGTTCTTTAGTCACACATGCCCCCATAGAAATATCTTGAGCGATCTTGTTAATGAAGGAGGTGGTGAACCAATGAGTTATTAGTTGATCAGGTATATCAAACTTGATCAATCTACGACGACGTTGCCACTCATGAATATGATCTCATATGTGGGTGGCTTTATTCTGCTTCAAAGAAGTTAGGAGATGCGTCTCGGCTTCGTAGTGAACCGGTAACTAGAAATGCGTTAGAAAAGCCATGGCTAACGTATTGAAGTCTTGAAAGATGTCACGAGGTAACTCTATATACGACTGAGCGGCAGGACTGGTAAGAGTGCGCTGGAAGAGACATAGACGAATTGAATCAACCACCCAAGAGTTGGATGAACACCATAGATGATAGGTCATTACATGAGCTTGGGGGTCCTCTCTAGATTTACCTTCAAACTTAGGACAATCATCAGGTACCTTGGTCAGAACCGGAGGCCAATAAGGATTGTGAAGAATTGGATCATTAGTTAATTTAGAAACGTTTGGTAATTCCAAGGTGGCCAAGAATGGCAATTGTGGATTGGAAGGCATACCAGGCCCTCGATAACGACCTGTACCTATACTCCACCCTGGTTGAGCATAACTTTGCCCCCATTGGTTCTGTCCTGAAGGATTCTGACCATAGGGTGTGTAAGTCGTATAGTTAGACTGATACGGTTGCTGGTAACTAGTGTACGGGGGTTGATAACTGGGGTATGGACCCTGATTATATGTCAGCCCCGTTTGAGCAGTATATGGATTTGACTGTTGAGTGTAGGTATAGCCCGGTTTTTTAAGGTAGTAATTAGAACCTTGGGGCGGGTTGTAAACCGGTCGTGATTGACCTTGGAGATAATAACCGCCTTGGGGTTGAGCAGGCTGCTGATAAGTGGGGCCCTACTAAGCCTGATAAGTGGGGCGCACAGGCAGATTCTGTTGTGGCATAGAGTAAATAAGATATTGAGCAGGGTTGACAGGATGTGCAGGCTGGCCTGGCTAGATAGGTTGACCTGGCTGAACGAGCTGCCTTGGTTGAACAGGTTGACCCGAGTGAACAGGTTGCACTGGTTGAATAGGTTGACCTGGCTAGTGAGGGACACCCGGCTGTCTCGGATGCGCTGGTTGGCCTGGTGGTGGGATAGGGCCAGGTTGTGCCTGATAATCGGTTTGACCTGCAACAGGACCATAAGAGGGTCCTGGCTGTGAAACATTCAGACCAATAGGAAACTGAGGTTGTAGAGGTTGCAGCATAGGTTAGAGGGTTGGATTTGCCCCCAGGACCGTACAACGGCCCCGGTTGGTACCCTGGTTGACCTATGGGTCCTTGAGGTTGCCCTGGTTGGACCACAAGGTGAGGCTACATAGGTTGACCTTGAGGGTTGTAGGACTGTCCTTGCGGACCGTATAACAACCCCTTTTGGCCCAAAGGTTGGCCTTATAAGGGTTGTCCTTGTGGGTCATAAAGATAACCAGGTTGGCCCAAAGGTTGGCCCTACAAGGGTTGTCCTTGCAGGTTGGAAGGTTGCCCAGCCTAGGAAAATAGAAAACCTTGAACATATTGATAGGCCTCTAGAGCAGGAAAACGTAGAGGGTTTATCTGCTCATCGTATTGATATGGAAAAATGTAGATGGGTGTACCATCCTCTGCATAATGCGAAAAATAAGGACTATTGGGATCTTGGGAGGATTGACCAACCTCAGATTTTGATTGCTGTAGGGACAACTGATGCTCCTAAAGAGAAATTTTCTTCGGAATAGCAGATGCTATGTAGACATCTTTGGGAAGTGACACAGTCCTTACAAATTGAGTAGTAACAGTGGCTGTAGACACGGCCACACAGACAGTGGGCCTGATAGGTACTGATGTGACCTGAGGGGATGACATGAGGGGTGTTCTTGGGGACATCCATAATGAAGGAATAATCGGCCTCGTAGAGGGAGTTGATACTCCCATAGAGGCGACAACAGTGATAATCTGACTTAAAGATATATAGCCTGTTGGAAGTGAAGGAATAGGAAAACAAATGACAGATAACTTGGGGTTGTCTTCCGGGAACAACTGGAAATCTTCACTAGACGTGGGGATTTCCTCACTAGGAGAAGGACTGAATGAGCCGATATTTGACCCTGCCGCTAGATCTTCTAGAAGACGACGAGGACTAGGAGGAATAACAACAGCTAGAAAAGGAAAACCCGATGTAAGAGGAGGGAAATACTCCCCTACTCCAAATCCAAACCAAGCGTTGGATAAGGGTCAATTGAACTCAATTGGTCCTCCAAAGGGAAGCTCAGATGGAATCGGTCCCCTGTCGGGAAACTCAGAGACAATGGGCTACTGAGGTTCAACAGAGGATTGAGAGACCTCTGATGAATTGTCTGTGTAAGGACTACCTATAGACGAAACTGAGGGTTCTGCCACTGTGAAAGTAGCAACAAGAGGAAGAGATAAAACAAAAACACACGAGCTAAAAAAAAAAGGAACACAATAAAAAAACCAACAAGCAAATTCTAAAAAGGGCGTGAGATCGCAGGTGATTTATTTTACCACATTAAAACTTAGAAAATTCACCGTTTCATGTTTTAAGAGTCGAGAAACAGATGAAAGGTGACTCTATCTCTTTCAATTTTTCAACAACCATGAAAGGACAAGCGCTTGATGATGATTTCAAATTTAAAGAGTAAGAAAAGATCAAAATGACTACTCTAGTAATCTAGGCAAAGGGTGTACCAGATATCCATGAACTGCAATATACACCTTGGTTTCAAAATGAAAAAGAAATCAACCAAGGACTTGATGTATGTGCGGGAAATCTCCCCGAATGCTTTGTCCGGTGTATCATGGGTATAAGGTAGCAGACTCGACTTCCTATGGATAAAGGATAGCAACCTAGTGGGGTCTCCCTTTATATACGCGACTGTACGGGGAGCACAAGTCCGTACTAGCGCTGTCTAAAGCCAAGAGGCGAACGACAACTACTAGGTTTAAGGACGCTGGAACATGTCACTAGCCTATACCTCTAGATATTTCGTTAATGTTTCAATGTTGCCTTAAGGTAAATTGAATAAATTTTAGTGTTTATCTTCAATTATGTTTCAATTTCCAGGCCCTATCGAATGTTATGTCTCAAAATCCTCTAAATGCACAATAAATGTCACAATGTATCATTTCGTTCGATGAATAGCTAACTACGGGAAGGTTGAGAGCTTTCACACAATAAAAAAATGATCACAAAACAACCACTAGTGTCTCTAATGCATGCTAACGAAAACTTAAAGCTTTTCTTTCAGAGTTATAAATCACTAATAACACAGAAAATATTTGATTTACATTAACTAATCAAAAGCAAAAGAGATTTTTTTTTTGTATTTTCAATGTTTAAGAGCAAAGTGCACTAAAAAAAATGAAAACTAATGAAAAGAAAAATTTGAGAATTAATAGAAAAAGAGCAGAGACAAGCAAGTTTCACTCAATGCCAAACACATAATCAGACCTCAATTTGATAAAGAAGTCCCTCAAATCAAAGAGGAATCCCAAAGAATCCAATGAACTGTGTAATCTAGGCCCAAAAAGAGACAAAGTGGAATTCAAATGAAGAAGAAGCCAATCACTCAAATAATGCAACAAAACAATGGAAAACCACCAAATGAATGTAGAGAATCAATAATGAAATTGAGTAATGAAACGAGGACCAAAATCTCCCACGGGAGGCTTGACACACTATAACACCTAGATGCCCTAGGGCTAGAATGTAAAATCGATAGTAGAGGGAAAACAACCAAAGGATGAAGGTCACATACAGTCAAACAAGGCTCCATAACACTCAGGTAGTCAAAAAATGACACCAAAACCACAAATCAAGCTTAGAAGGCTCAGAAAGAAGCAAACCCTAGTACCAGACAGGATTTGCGCGACTGTAAAGATGCAACTAGCGCCATAATAGGATTGGCGCATAGGATAAACTAGAAACAAGCACCAGCTGGCATGACTGTCAGGGAAAAAACCATGCTAGTTGAGTTTACTAATGCAAAAGATGAAAAAGAGAAATCAGGGAGCAGATCAGGGATGGTGAAGCTAAAAAAAAATTTTACACTAGAAAAGAGTGAACCAAAACAGCTGATCAAGCAGGCAAAGACCAAAATCAACTGAAAAAAAAAGAAAAACTCTAATCAATTTCTCCCCAGTGGAGTCACCAATTTGTTGGAGAGGTAAATCCCCTCTGCGGACAAAGGTGATCCCTACTAGCCCAGATCGGGTCTAGCAACAACCGGGTCACGCTAAGAAGCAGGTTCGTAATTGCAAAAGACCAAGATGTGAAAAGAGGCCTACCTTAAGTCCTATGTTGCTGATGTTTGTGGAGAAGATGACGCTTCCATCCCTCACTTTGGCAGATCACAATTCTCCCACCTAGCATGTTCGAACACCTGCACGTACACGAAGAAACAACAAACACACAAGCGTAAAACCTAATTCATGCAATTATGTATCAGTCAGAGAAGATACGACTCATAACATAAAACATGAACATCTGAGTGGAACCATAATCAAAGTCATTTATTATTAATTATAATGAAGAACGATACAACCTGAGCTCTGACGCTGGATCTTCCTTCAGCGGGTCGACAATGGAGTACGTCTTGGTAAAGATCGTCGGGAATGGGACAAGTCTCTCTCTCTTCGATTGTCTGACGATAATCTCCTTACTATTGATTCAGCTCTATTCAGGCTAGCTTGCAAAGGGAAAATGACAAGCTTATATATATGGTGGAAGGGGATTTGGGATCCCTACAATGGTGGGATTGGCCCTATCCTAAAGGAAGTCCATGATAGGTGGAAAAACACTTCTTATACATGGAGATCCGGAGCCAAACCTCCCAACTCATTTTGGAGACTCGTTCAGAGTCAAGCTTGGAATCAAACTTCCACCATTTATTTTTAAAAACAACATCCTGTTAATCCCGGTGCGGTAATACATCAGACATAGTGTGCCGCTTGGCGTGCTCCTCTTTGGTGATGCTCTATCAAGTAGGTCAATCACAGGTCAAGCCAAGGCCAAAAGGTCTATTTTTAGGGCTTTTCACAGAAATTTTCTTCAGGGGAATGATTGTGTTGAACCCTTAGTTAAACTGAGAGGGGGGGGGTGAATCAGTTTAACACATTCATGGAATTTTAAAACTTTTTCATTAACACTTGTTTACACCTTCATTTCATGTTCAACTTAACATGTGAGTAATCTTAGAATGTGATCAGAAAGCATTAATATAATGTAACAGTAGACTTAATATGAGAGCAACAAGTATTAAGAAGATGATATAAACCAGATCGACACATAAACATAATTCACAGAGACACTAGATATAAGTGGAAACCCATAAAGGAAGAAAACCACATCTTATTATTGTTGTGATGCAAAGGAAAGCTCCAACTCCCTCTCATCACTGATTTTCTGTAGGCACCAACCTACAGGAGGCTCCAACCTCAATTCTGCAAGATACAACTTGCAAGGAAGCTCCAACTCCCATCAATTTTCTATAGGCACCAACCTGCTGAGGCTTAACTTTTTAGCCGCCCACAACCCACACTTTATCAAGCTACAACTTGATGTGGAAGCACCAACTCCCCATCTATTTCCTGTGCACAAACCTGGCTGAGACTCATCTTCGGGGCCTACCATAATTCAACATCTATCAAGCTACAACTTGATAGGGAAGCTCCAACTTCCTTACTCTTTCAAAAGAAAAACACTTGTTGATTTACCTTGGATATCAGCTCTGTTCTGTACCTTCTCTTCTACTATTCAACCGTCCTCATATCTGTCCTTATATCATTTCTGCATCTTCTCAGATTCACTATCAACTTCTTCTTCTTCTTAGCTCAGCTCCTCCTTCTACTCAGCCTCACTGCTTCATTTCTACAATCTCTGACTTTTCACAGCATCTCGTTATGCTCCTCCTTCTTCTTATCTTCTCTGCCTCAATTCCATACTCTGCATTCTCTACACTCACTCTCTCTAACCTCTTACAACTTTCTTATTTTCTTCAACTCTCTTCAATTCTACTGCACACTCTCTTCTTCTCTCACTCTGTTTTCGTCAACCTTCTCCCCTTGGATATTACCCTGTTTTATACAAAATAACTTCATGGTTGTTTGTATTCTACTGGGAATTCGAAATGGATAGCCATGTCTCTTTGCCTTCTTCCTTCTCATCTCTTTTATCTGCTCATTCAGAAAATATAACTGTAGGTACCAATTTAACATTATAGTGGGATATTTTTTCTCTTCCGGAGACTTGCCAATGCATCACAACAATATAAATTAATTACAACATTCACATTTTCGGTTACATAAAAACAATTTTACTTAGCCCATTTTTTGGATTTTGGCTTTGCTAGCTTTGTATTTTCTGCTGCTGTTAGGTAACTGTCCTACCTTCTTCTGCTCACTGTCTTTTGCACATTTTCCAGTTTTCTGTGCTTGTACACCTGTCAAATTCATTCCTATGCATATTCCTGCTCACTGTGATTGTGTGTCTACTGTATATATATAACTTCTGATCCGGCAATTTAATTAAATACCCCAAATAAAATCAGAGTCTGGCAAACATAAAATGCCTCTCCATTTTCTTTCCTTGCACTGGCATGTATGTGGTAGCTTATCCATCCACGATTAACAACTCTGATTTTAAAAACTCACAATATGCCTTATGTGCAGAAGTTAAATTCCTATGTTTTATCACTATGGTAAGAACCCACATATTACACGCATACACGGGTGCTTTTCTTTTCCTTAACATCCTGCGGTTATAATTCATAAAATGGCAACTAATTGTGGAAGTTTTTATTTTAGAATATATGGTTATGAAACCATATTTTAAGACCCATCAGAATCTATTCTCATGCCGGCTCACTTTAATTTCTCCCTTGGCTTTTATCGCAGCTTAATATAATAATGCTCCCAGCTTATCGTTCTCACATATATTCACATCTTTATTGTTACATGCCAACCATAATATATATCAACATATATCGACATTTCATAAAATCAAATGTTTTGAACCCTTAATCTATTTGCCGATGCGGTTAATTGCAACTGAACACTTCTGATTGTGATTGTTGCCCTTGCGAAAGACCCAATGCAATAATCGCAACTGTATTCTTGCGATTGCGATTGATCGCAATTGTAGCTTGCATTTCCATTTTCTAATGCCCTTCTCCTTCTCTGATGCGATGAAACACTGTTAATTTGAATGTGTCGATGCGATGGGTCTGATGCGATTAATCCGATCTGATGCGATGCGATTACTCTGACTGCGATTAATCGCAATCGCAACTTTTAGTTGCATGTTCCGATGTCCTGCTTTTACTCCGATGCGATTGACCACTGTTCATTTAAATGTGTCGATGCAATTAAACTGGAAATCAAACCTATAAAGTCATAGTTTATATGCCCATCGAGCTCGAAACTCAATCGCAATCGAAATTTGCATTTGCATGTTCCGATATTCTTATGCTCTGATGCTCCGATGCGATTGGGTGAGGGTCCCACTAGCTATCAATTCTCTAGAACTCAAACATATATGAATCGTTGTTTAAACCATATTGGGTCTGGGACTTCAATCGCAATTGAAACTTCTATTGTCATGCTTTGCTGCCACACTTTTCTTCGATGCGATATAACACTGTTATGCCGTAACTCAAACATATATTAATCACCTTTTTCGATGCGATTGATAAGGGTCCCACCATATGCTACTTTGCCTTTGATAGAACCTTTGGTTATTTAGCTCTTGTGCTACATATAGATACACACACACACACACACACACACACAAATATATATATGCTTTGGTCCTTTGTATATAAAGCGCAATATATGTAACACGTTGCATATATATAAGCTTCCGCTTCCGCCTGGGTTACGATTCTCGGAATAAGGTTTATATATATATACTTTTCCACTTGGGTTAAGATTCCCGGAATTGAGTTTATGTATCCTCTGGCTGGGTAATGATTCTTGGAGTATTATATAGGTTTTCACATGGTTCCATTCCATAAAAAAAATGTCTCTGCCTCTGCTGTGATAACGGCTCTGCCTCTGCCTTTGCCTTTGATAATGACTCTGCCTCTATATTCGCTGTCTTTGCCTCTGCCTTAGCTGTTCTTTTTTTTCTCTGTCTCTGCCGTTGCTTCTACTTTAATGTTTGACTGTTACATTTCGACAGTCTTGTTCTGCCTGTCTCCTTTGCTTCCTTTGTTCGCTTCTTTGCTGCCTCCTTTGTCTGTCTCTGTCTTTTCTGCCTCCATTGCCTTATTGCTAGTTCAGGTACTTCTCCTTTGCCACATGGTTTATTCAACTCTATTTATAAACCCTGGTACACTCACAATCATCCATGCACAATCAATTGCACATAGGAGCCATTTATACTCCCAATTATCTTCTTCTCTTAACTCTACCCATTTTTCAAAATCTAGTGGCCCTCATTTTGTCCTCACTACTCTGCACCTTGAATAGCTCTCTACTTCTTTGCTATCCTCTGCTCCTTACTTCTCTTTTTGTTGTCTTTGCTACCTCTCTTTTTGCCTCCTCTGCTCCTTGAATGATGTTTCAGGTGCTCCTCCTTTGTCATCTCCTTTGCCATCAATAACAACATTTCCAACAGTCTCCCCCTTTGGAATTGATGACAACACATCCATCGATGATCCAATGCTTCTTCCGAGTCTTTCTCTGGCTGGCTTATTTTAGAAGACCCTTTCTTCTATTACCTACTTTTCCTCCCCCTTTGACATCAATGGAAAAGGGTTGCACATTTCTCAGTGTTGATTCTGTCTTTGTATTTCCTCTCTCTGATTTGTGTTTAGACCACCTTCTTCTGACTGTGTACCCTGCTGCTCCAGATTGGTGTACAAGACTTGTTGAGAGAACACTTTGAGGATTATTGGACTTGAATAAACACTATAAATTGATACAATCCAAAGAACTGACTCCTTTCACCTATATAAAGTTCAAAGTGAAGATAATGACACTTCATAGAACACATTATATCAGTTTTATCTAATTAGAGATGCATCATTGGATTAAACCTAAAATATTGAGCATGCTTCAAATATACTTCAGTTTCTAGTATTATCTTCATCAGAAATCCACATCTGTTGAGGAAGTTGTCGTTGGAGTATGTCTTCTTCTGCTATACACATCTGCAGTGCCACACTTGTTCAATTGTGATGATGTCAATATGTCTTTTATAGCTATGGTACACCTTTCCTGCCTGTTGGTGATGATATGAGATAGGATGTTGATATTATCCTTAATAGATGAAGGTTCTTGTTACAGCTGTGATCAATGAATTAACCAGAATTTGATCTAAGATATCAAATGCCTTTACTGCTTGCATAATGTAATTTCAAAACAAAACCTTGAGGTAGGATGCATTCAATGTATTTTTCAATCTCACTTATCAACCATGCAATTCATTTATGACATAAGGAGGTATGTATGTCTATGATCAATCTCTCATTTAAAGGTGAACTATTAGCAAATCCTTTGTGCTGTAGTAGTATTTAGATGAAAAAAAACTTTTGAGCTTCAGATGGTAATCACAGCTAGTCCTTTATTCTTCAGATAGTTTGACTGTTCTATCAGGATGAAATTCCACACGAGCATATTTAAGATGTTTAATTGAAAACTTAGCAAACAAACTTCACACTGTTTGTAACTGATCTTAAGAAACATGCCTTGAATAAATACATGTACCAAATTTAGGAAGGCATGCAATTATATATATAGAAGAAGATATTGCTTCAATGCTCAATATACTACTTCAAGTGTAAGCAAGATAATGTTATTTTTTCTCTGCTACTGACCTTTTCATGCTGAATGCAGATAATACTGGGAATATTACCTTGAGGCTCTTTTGCCATAGTTCTTTGATCATGTGGACTTGTATCATACTGCTGCTCCACTGATAATGCTTGGTAATCTGTTGATAAGCATGCTGCTGTACCTAAACACCAATTGATATTACTTTGATAAACCATGTAGAGATTTTACTTCAGCTTGCACATTTACCCATAATTAAGGCATCCTTCATAAATTGTATTATTGAGCTCTCCACTGTTCTCAACAACAATCATCAATATACTGAATCTGATCTTGGCATCAGTAATATTTTGCTTTTTCTATCATTTTATTCAGAGGAAGTCACAACATTTTCTTTTCTAGGACTCCTCCAGAACCATTGTTTCTTTACATACAATTCAACTATTCTAACATAGTTATCTTTAGAAGGACATCTTCAATTTCTATAATATGAATATTCATGGACATATTACTCAGAGATTAATCACTCATTTAACTTCCTACCTCCAAGGGGACTTTTCATAGATGAATGATGTTATGAAATAATGATGATAGGCACTTCTCTTACTAGTCCTTCTTAATGTGATTCATTTTTTAATTCTAGCAGTATGATGCACAATGTGATCATCACTTAATGTGCTGATTTTTCCTTAGCTTACATGTTCATGGCCGATGTTCTCTCTACTCCCAAGGCTTCTTGCTACTTTCTCTCCTTCCATCAACCTGTTTGGCTATTGTGTGCTTTAGGTGTTCTTCTTCCTCTATAGTTCTCTGTTGGAGAAAATTGTCCTGTGCATTCTTGATCTTATAGTTGTCCCTATTCCAATGAGCTCTTCTTATACTGCTTTTTGTGGGGACTACATATGAACTGATCTCCCCCTAAGATGCTGCTTCATATCTATCACTGGTTGGATATTTGCTTTGTTTCCTAGAGCAGCTCCCCATGAGACTATGCTAGATTTATTATGTTATTGAGATGATAGGCTCCCCTTTTCTCTTTTCTTTCCATACTCTATTGGGGTTCATCATAATTTCTGTACTCCTTTCTGATTCATAGTTTTGTTTGATTGGATTGGATTTCATCATCTGTCTGGAGTTCTTTAATATATATGGCAGGTTACAGTCTTTTGCTTTGTGATCACGATTGAGGCATACATAACATCTTATTTGACCAAGGTGCATTTGAGCTGATGTATAATATTTTGTTCCTCTTCTTGAATACATTTTACAATCAGCAATTTTATGTCCAAAATTATTGCATGCATAACAATAGCCATGGAAATGATTTGTGTACCTGGTGGAAGATTGTCTTTTCCCTTTGCTTGCTTCAGGTGTTCTTCTTGTTTGCAGCATCTTTTGTTGGTTGGACTGGGTTTGCTTTCTCTTGCAACATGTTGCAGTATGTCCTTGTTTGTGGTAGGTAAAACATGTGATATTTTTCCTAGGAGGAAAGAACCTCCTTTGACATCTTCCAAATTTATTCAATTCATCTTCAGGAGCATATGAGCCTTTAGCAGCTGATTTTTTCATCCTCTCATTCTCTATTCTTCCATGTTGCTGCTTGATTCTGTTTGTTTCTTTACAAATCCTGTTCTTGTTGGTTTCTATTTTTGTATTAATCTGTTGGGCTGCTTCACTGTCCTTTACAGCTTTTACAAAGATGATTTTCTTGTTATCTTCTATTTTGGACTTACTGGTTTCTCCTACATATCCTAAGCCTGCCTTTATGAGAGGTGATCTTTGAGAATTTAGCATCTTGTCCAATTTTCTAGTGCTTTTCATTAGAGGTGTATTCATTAATAGTTCTCTTTGGGATTTTTCTAAATTATTTCTCAGACTCACTACTTCTTCTTCCAATATTTCACATTCCTGACTTTTCTCTCTCATTTGTTGCAACAGAGTGTCTTCTACTTTCTTTGCTTCTTCAAGCTGTGTCTTCAGGCCAATAATTTCTTTCTTATCTTCATATTCTCTCTCATCACATATTTGCACCAATGTATTAAGGTCTTTGTTTTCATTCTTTAGTCTTTCTATTTCAGTCAAGGCTGTGTCTAGTTTGGCATTTTCTTTAGCTGCAATTTCTTCATGGTTCTTACTACCATTCACACTAGCTGGTACCTCATGTGTTTGAAAATTTTCCTTTTGACATGAATTTTTCTTCTTCTTAATTTTCTTCTCCTTCTTGACAATGCAATCCTCAGTGTCTACTCCATGCATGAAATGCAATCTGTCCCAAATTTCTTTTGCAGAGTCTAGATCCATTATCAACTCAAAGTCCTTGTTATGAAGACTGTTATATATCACACATTTTGCCTTGGCATTCCTCTGTTGTTCTTTCACCGTGGGGGAGTCTGTGCAGTAACCATCACAAACAAGCTTCCATACCTCAGGTTCATAAGTCAATAGTCCTGTTTTAACTTTATCTCTCCATTCAGGAAATTTTGTTGTATTTAACACTAGTACATTTTGATAGTCCATGACTCAACCAGATCTCCTTCAAGCCTTTAAGCTTACACCAAAGGAACCTGCTCTGATACCAATTGTTGAACCCTTAGTTAAACTGAGAGGGGGTGAATCAGTTTAACACATTCATGTACTTTTAAAACTTTTCATTAAACTTTATTAACACCTTCATTTCATGATCAACACAATGTGTGAGCAATATTTATTTGTGAACAACAATTAATAAGTAGATTAGATAATGTACCAGCAGTCTTAATATGTTAGCAGTAAGTATTAGCAGAATAGATATACCATATCAACACATAGACATCATGCACATAGACACCAGATATAAGTGGAAACCCATAAAGGGAGAAAACCACATCTTATTATTGTTGTGATGCAAAGGCAAGCTCCAACTCCCTTTCACCACTGATTTTCTGTAGGCACCAACCTACAGGAGGCTCCTACCTCAATTCTGCAAGCTACAACTTGCAAGGAAGCTCCAACTCCCATCAATTTTCTGCAGGCACCAACCTACAGGAGGCTCCAACCTCAGTCAACTACAACTGACATTTTATCAAGCTACAAATTGATGTGGAAGCACCAACTCCCATCTATTTTCTACAGGCACCAACCTACAGGAGGCTCCTACCTCAGTCAGCTACAACTAACATATATCAAGCTACAACTTGATAGGGAAGCTTCAACTTCCTTAATCTTTCAAAAGAAAAACACTTACTGATTTACCTTGGATATCAGCTCTGTTCTGTACCTTCTCTTATACTATTCAATAGTCCTCATATCTGTCCTTATATCATTTCTGCATCTTCTCAGATTCACTATCAGCTTCTCCTTCTTCTTAGCTCAACTCCTCCTTCTACTCTGCCTCACTACTTCATTTCTGCATTCTCTGACTTTTCACAGCATCTCGTTTTGCTCCTCCTTCTTCTTATCTTCTCTGCCTCAATTCCATACTCTGCATTCTCTACACTCACTCTCTCTAACCTCTTGCAGCTTTCTTATTTTCTTCAACTCTCTTCAATTCTACTGCACACTCTCTTCTTCTCTCACTCTATTTTCGTCAACCTTATCCCCTTGGATATTACCCTGTTTTATACAAAATAGCTTCATGGCTGTTTGTATTCTACTGGGAATTTGAAATGGATAGCCATGTCTCTTTTCCTTTTGCCTTCTCATCTCTTTTATCCCCTCATTCAGAAAATATAACTGTAGGTACCAATTTAACATTATAGTGGGATATTTTTTCTCTTCCAAATACTTGCCAATGCATCACACAAATATAAATTAATTACAACATTCACATTTTCGGTTACATAAAAACAATTTTACTTAGCCCATTTTTTGGCTTTTGGCTTTGCTAGCTTTGTCTTTTCCGCTGCTGTTAGGTAACTGTCTTGCCTTCTTCTGCTCACTGTCTTCTACACATTTTCTAGTTTTCTGTGCTTGTACACCTGTCAAATTTGTTCCTGTGCATATTCCTATTCACTATGATTGTGTGTCTGTTGTATATATATAACTGATGATCCGAAAATTTAATTAAATACCCCAAATAAAATCAGAGTCTAGAAAACATAAAAATGCCTCTCCATTTTCTTTCCCTGCGCTGGCATGTATGCGGTAGCTTATCCATCCACGGTTAACAGCTCTGCTTTTAAAAACTCACAATACACCTTATGTGTAGAAGTTAAATTCCTATGTTTTATAACTATGGTAAGAACCCACATATTACATGCATACACGGGTGCTTTTATTTTCCTTAACATCCTGCGGTTATAATTCATAAAATGGAAACTAATTGTGGAATTTTTTATTTTAGAATCTATGGTTATGAAACCATATTTTAAGACCCATCAGAATCTATTCTCACGTCGGCTCACTTTAATTTCTCCCTTGGCTTTTATCGCAGCTTAATATAATAATGCTCCCAGCTTATCGTTCTCACATATATTCATGGCTTTATTGTTACATGCCAACCATAATATATATCAACATATATCGACATTTCCTCAAATCAAATGTTTTAAACCCTTAATCTATTTTCCGATGCAGTTAATCGCAAGTGAACACTTCCGATTGCGATTGATGTATTTGTTCCGATGCGATTGTTGCCCTTGTGAAAGACTCGATGCAATAATCAAAATTGTATTCTCACGATTGCGATTGATCGCAATCGCAGCTTGCATTTGCATGTTCTGATTCCCTGCTCCTTCTCCGATGTGATGAAACATTGTTAATTTGAATGTGCCGATGCAATGGGCCCGATGCGATTAATCTAATCCGATGCAATGTGATTACTCCGATTGTGATTAATCGCAATCACAACTTTTAGTTGCATGTTCCGATGTCCTACTTTTACTTCGATGCGATTGACCACTATTCATTTAAATGTGCCGATGCAATTAGACCAGAACTCAAACCTATAAAGTCATAGTTTATACGCCCATCGGGTCCAGAACTCTATCGCAATCGCAATTTTCATTTGCATGTTCCGATATTCTTATGCTTCGATGCTCCGATGCGATTGGGTGAGGGTCCCACTAGCTATCAAATCTCCAGAACTCAAACATATATGAATCGTTGTTTAAACCATATCGGGTCCAGAACTTCAATAAAAATCGCAACTTCTATTGTCATGCTTTGCTGCCACACTGTTTTCGATGCGATTGATAAGGGTCCCACCAGATGGTACTTTGCCTTTGATAGAACCTTTGGTTCTTTAGATCTCTCGCTACATATATCTATCTATCTATATATATATATATATATATATATATATATGCTTTGGTCCTTTGTATATAAAGAGTAATATATGTAATGCATTGCATATATATAAGCTTTCGCTTCCACCTGGGTTACGATTCCTGGAATAAGGTTTATATATATAATTTTCCACTTGGGTTAAGATTCCCAGAATTGAGTTTATGTATCCTCTGGCTGGGTAATGATTCTCGGAATATTATGTAGGTTTGCACATGGTTCCATTCCATAAAAAAGATGGCTCTGCCTCTGCTGTGATAACGGCTCTGCCTCTACCTCTACCTCTGATAACAGCTCTGCCTCTACATTCGATGCCTCTGCCTCTGCCTTAGCTGTGCTTTTTTTTCTCCATCTATGTCGTTGCTTCTGCTCTGCTGTTTGACTATTACATTTCAACAGTCTTCTTCCGCTTGTATCCTTTGCTTCCTTTGTTTGCTTCTTTGCTGCCTCCATTGTCTTATTGTTGGTTCAGGTACTTCTCCTTTGCCATAGGGTTTATTCAAATTTGTTTATAAACCCTGATAGACTCGCAATCATCCATGCAAAGTCAATTGCACATAGGAGCCATTTATACTCCCAATTATCTTCTTCTCTTAACTCTGCCCCTTTTTCAAAATCCAATGGCCCTGATTTTGTTCTCACTACTCTACACCTTGAATAACTCTCTGCTTCTTTGCTATCCTCTACTCCTTGACTGATGCTGCTCCTTACTTCTCTTTTTGTTGTATTTTCTACCTCTCTTTTTGCCTCCTCTGCTCCTTGAATGATGTTTTAGGTGCTCCTCCTTTGTCATCTCCTTTGCCATCAATGACAACATTTCCAACAGATTTTCCTTGTCAAGGGGGATGCCATGAAAGTGGTTTCAGGTCATGTCATTGCTCACAGGTCACGGAATAGGCCCTCCAATGTACGGGACGAGGGATTACAGGGATGGTGACAAATTACTGTATAAAAATGTGTCAAAGTTAAAAAATGATCCTATTCTTCATAATCCATATTAGCCCCCAGTTCCCACCAAGATCCCTGGCGATTGTCCCAAGTTTGAAGGCAATTCTAGAGAAGACCCTCAGGTGCATTTTATGATGTACCACCTATGGTGCTCCTCTAACTCCTGGATTGATGATTCTATTCGTTTACGTCTTTTCCAAAGGACTCTCACTGGTGCCGTTGCAAAGTGGTACATTGAACTCTCCCATGGCATCTTTCAAGATTTCAACTCTCTTGCAATGGCATTTCTCACACACTTTCAGTTACCAGTTCATTATGAAATTGGAACACGCCTCCTAACATCCTTGAAACAAGATCGAGCCACCCATATCTCTGATGATATTCATGAGTGGAGGCGGCATCTTTGTTTGATCAAATTTGAAATCCCTGATAAAATTCTAACTGATTGGTTCACTACCTCTTTTATTGGTCCGATTTATAAGGATATCGCTATCGGGGCATGTGTTACTGAGGAGTAGGCCATATCTTGTGCCCAGTACCTCGATCTCATGTACTATCAATTTGGCACACTTTATGAAATTTTTACCGATGCTCCATGACCTGGAACTTCCAAAGCACCAGTGACACCGTCTGTTGATGATATCATTGGTTCTGTGTCTCAGAATTCACGTAAGTCTTCTCCTAATTCTGTGAAGAAAAAATATTCTTCGTCCACTGATACTTGTTCTCAGCCAACTTCAAATCCTGGCAAGACTGTGGAAGTTAATACCATCTAGTCTACCCTGATGGATAGAGCTTCCAAAGGTAATAACAAGGGTAAAGGCAAGGCCAAAGCCGATACCCCGCAACAAGATCCTCCTAAAATCAATACTGATGATGGCTCAAAATGTAAACCGAAATATCCTTGTCTGATTAGTGATGATGGGAATTACACCAAGGACTATCCACGATGGGCCGAGGTGAGTCAACTGCTGAAAGGCACTCAAGGAACTCCAGCTGTTCTTAAGGAACTATTCCTGTCACAAAAAATTTAAATGGTGGAGCAACCTCAGTCCTCCACCCATTTTAGCTCTCAATTTTTCATGATGAATAGTGTTGGACTCATATTTATTGCTACCAGATCAAAATATTATATCGAACCATTCAGGTGACAGGGAAAGAGATTATAGATGGTCCTCCTCCCCTGCCTGCTTTTGGCCCTCTTCACATTGAAAGGCCAAGTCCCAAGCCCATTGTACGACCACCTTCTAAAGGTGTGCTCTGTAAGTGCTCCTATAACCCAAACACCCGTGCTGCTCAGCATTAAAATATTTTTGAGGATCTGGCGCAGGTGCCATCTGCTATGTCTACGCTAGAGGTGCTTCAGAGCTGTCATTAAAAAAAAAGGCTTCTTGTAATGTTCCCAAAATTAGCAAGAAGCTAATTGGAACATTGATTTTTCTTATATCATCTAGGAGGCGAATAAAATGGGTGAGGAGACTCATGAGTAGGAATAAAATTACTCATAGTGTGAAAGGGATCAATAGAGCAAATTTATTTTTCACCTTCCATTGTGAAAAGGGTCAAATACATGAGGACAATGTCAAGTTTGACCAAGTCAACAACGCTGCCAAAGAGGGTGTGGATTGCTTGGGAAGACAGCGCAGTTTCCATGGGAGGAAGATCACGTGGTGAAGGAAAACATAATATGTGGGGTCCAAGAGAAGAAGGCTTCATTTGCATAAAAGGAGGAAGAGGCAGCCATAGAGGATTATGTTTTGGAGTATTTGATTTTGGTCTATCTAGACTCTTTGCATTCTCGAGCTGTTTAGCAGAGTTGCAGTGCTGTATAGCACAAGGAATTCCTATTCAGGATTCCTTCCCCTTATTGAGAGGCCTATTAAGGGATTTTTCTGCATTTCTCCACATTCAGGCTCAAGGCCAAGCCACCTCCTCCAGCTACAACGCAGTTTCTCTTTAGAGCTGGGTTGTGCTGTAGGGTGTTGCAGTGGAGAGTTCCATCACACCACTTCTAGGGCTTATCTTTCAGAGGAGGGAGCTTCTATTCCTCCGAAATATTATTTAGGAAGATTTCAGAGCTGATTTTCATATCTTGGCATCAGTCCAAGCATCTCCCATCTACTACAGCGCAGTCCCTCTCCTTGACTGCGTTATTCCAATGTGTATCTGCAGTGGGGGTTTGCACCACTATTTTTGAGGGAGAGATATTCAATGTTAGGATCAGCCTATCACTTGATATATCTGTTGGAGAAGGTATATTTTAGATTTTGATACATATTCAGCCATCTCCATAAAGTTTCTAAGTTGCAGCTGCTACCCAGCAACTCTGGCATTTCTACAGATTTTCCATTTTGTATATATTTTAGCCAATCCTTCTAAGGATTGTTGTACTATTGTTTCCAGAGGTTGTGAGCTTGCTACCCCACATTTATTGAGCCTTATATTGTTATATATTTTATTATGATTCAATATGTTGCAGTGTCTCCAAAGAACTACATTATTTTAGCCTTAGGACATTTCTGTGTAGCAGTGTTTCTCTATTCTCATGTACATGTCTCATTGAGGCTTTCATTACCTAACTTGAGTGATTGATTCCTTAAAGAATTTTATACATTTGCAGCTATAATATCAAAGGGAAGGCTATTTAAATCTTCTTGTCTCATAGCTAATGAAAATAACATTGTTGTTCCATCTCTTGTTCAAGAATTGTTGCAGAGCCTTCATTGGGCACTTTTTTAAGACAACTAGGTGTGGGAGACTTGTTTAACCCACCTAGGGGGATATATTTTGAGCCTATTCTTGGATTATGGTCTTAGATACATTGATCTAAGGGATCCAGGTCTTGGTTTCAAATCCTTTTTCATGCATTTATGGAAAATTCGTTTTCTAGCCATGTATTGTTGACAGATCCCATTTTGGGATATTACAGTGGTATCAAAGCATCAATATTGGCTTAGCCTATGAGACTCAGCCAAAGAGATCAGAATATTGAAGAGGATGGGTTTTATCTCATCATATTTTAGATCCCTGAAGAACCTTCCCAAGGAGGATAAGCAAATAGAAGAGGAAGGACCCTGCACTTCCTATTCTCATCAAGAAGAAGATAGAGAGATGAGTAGGAGAAAGTCTTCATCTGCTGGAGGAGAAAAAGGGGATAGGCTTACAAATATTCTTCCTAAATCTGTACAAAACATTCATGAATATCTCCAGAATATAAGGAGGGAGATGTATGAAGAATCTCCAAAAGAGTTTGAATCTAAAGCAAACTCTAGATTGTCAAATGAGGAGTGTGAGCAAGCAGCCACACACCATAATACACAGCGCAATCACATGCCCAGGATTTCCATGAGAGAGATGGAAAGAGAAGAAGGGGTTGCTAGGAGTGAAAATATTAGTGATTTCGTGAAAGAGTATGAGTCTCAAACTCATAAATTCTGAGATCATCTCAGTTTTTCAGAGTTTTGTCGGATCAAGGTGAAGGGAAGAGAGAAACATGATAGAATTCTTCTATCTACTTTTGAAGGTTCACCTACATGATCATCCAAAGATTGGGTGGAGGAGTTATATACCTTTTTGCAGCAGCACCAAATTTCTGAAGATGGAGCTATCAGAATTGCAACGCTGCATTTGAGAGGTAAGGCCTATGCCTGGTGGATCTTTGAATCCTTTTCTTTGAGAAATGTAAACATTACATCTTATGCAAGTTTCACTAAGTCATTAGTGAAAATATTTCATAGAGGGATTCATGAGACACATATGATGGAAAAAACTATAAAGTTAGATCCATTTCAGAAACCCATGAAGGAGACTGACATCTTTCAGCATACCTTATTAGAGGCAAAGCCTCTATCTCATATTTATGAACAAGAGGGCATGGAGATTTCTTTTTTAAGGGAGGATCCATTTCTTGAGAGGTTTCCCATACATGTTGATGAGGAGGAGGGAAATATCGCTGTCATATCTAGATTTGACCTAGCACCTCATGCAGAGGAAGGAGGAGCTCTTGCTTCAACTAAAGGGATTCTTGTATCATTGCAAGAAATTCCCCAGGATCTCACATGTGGAGATCAAGGCACAACTCATGTTCTACATGTTCCATTGATGATGAGGTGTGGAAATATGGAGATATAAGGAGGAGATAGGGAGGGTTACCAAAAACATGTGATGAGGAGCACATATCCCTATCTATTTCATGAGGCTGATGCACTAAAGAGGGAGACTCGATTGCACAGTGAGACTAGGGACAAGTCTGTCCATTCATGTATGAATTTTACTCTTGATGATGATGTCTCATTGCATGGAGACATTTCACCAAGGAGACCACCAGATCAGTAGATGATGAGAGATGATTCACATTTTGAGGCACCATTCATTGATTTCAGAAGAGTGGAGGCCTTGGGAGGTCATTGTACAGTGCTGAGGGTCTTGGGTAGACTCAAGGAGTAGAGAGGCATTCTCTCAACGTCATATTTACCCACTCTCAGTTTAGATTCTGTGTTGTGGCAGAAGCAACAAGGGAAGGATAGCAACCTTCCAACTTGCATCTTTGGCATGGGAGATTTCAAAGAGGAGGATGACCATATGACAGATGTTCTTCATGAGAGATCATCAGTGCTATCACTATGGAGGATAGATCCATATTGGAACTCCCAACTGTTGGTGGAGTATTCCAAGGATCTTTTCACTTGCATGATATTGGATGACCAGCTATATGAGGAGGGATATTCAGTCAGATATGGGGTCATCTACTATCATGGTAGGATCTTCTTATCTAGAGCTTCTAAGCTCAAGGAGGAGTTGCTACAAACATCTCATGAGGATTTCCTTTTCAGCAACAATTTTTCTATGAGAGCATACCACACCATCATGGAGGGATATTTCTGGAAGGGTTTTAAGGAGGAGACATATTAGCATATGATGAGATGCATGGGTCATATGGAGATGGAGGAGTTAGCACATCCAACTCTTTTCCCTTTGAGGATGAGGGGAGAATCATCTATGAGCCACTCCATTTGTATGAACAAAAAATATGGTAAGGGTATTGTTGATTTGCATAGTAATTTGTCTATATGTATGCATCTCTTAACCATATATGTGCAGGAATTTGCTCATAGGAGGAATATTCTTCCTTCTAGATGTTGTGGTCTACTTAAGGCCATTATAGATGATCACTCCCTAAGAGGATATGGGGAGGATATTTCTTATGGAGAACATACTCACCTTCCACAATACATCATTCACTTTCTCCAGACTTGTGAGGAGATTGGGGCAGCAAGAAAATGGTGGGGAGGCCACCCATCATTTCATTTTCTATGGAAGTTGAGAGTCAAACTGCATTGGCTACATTTTAGGGACCATTTTCCTACTCCCTTACTTCACATGGCAGCCGACATGATTCTCCTTATGGTTCCCTTGGTTGATATTGCTATTACTTTTCTTGGGAGCATGACTGGGATAGAGACACATTGGGTGAATGTGTCCTTGGAGGGAGAAAAATCCCACACTTTTCGCACCACATGTTCTAAGGGGAGCATGGGAGATGGTATGGTCACCATAACAACACATTTGTTTCCTTATGGGGTGAGCCATATAATGGATGTGATGCCATATGATGATGATCTCCAACTCATTATATATGGGGATATTTGGGCCAGTATGATTCATCACATTGGAGAGGAGATCTTTGAGGATCCCATCTTCTTCCTGCCACTTGAGGGCAACATCATTGCAACCCAGGATCAGTAGACACTCTACACTTATCTTAAGTGGAGAGGAGGAAAACGTGGGGTAGACTATTTTGTCTACCAAGATTATATTTTCAGTCCACCTACATTGCCAGAGCACAAGGTGGAGGAGCATCTTCAGGAGTTTCCTAGTTGGAAGGTGACTTATTTTGCATGGCTAATAGCTTGGGGATGGAGGATCCATATGGGGGAGATAGTTCCCATTATATTTCAGATCCCATTCCCCAAGGGGATCTCTAGACATCACTTTTCTATCCTCTTGAGTATTTCACCTTTACATGATGATAGCTTGATAGCTAACTTGCATGCTGAGGAGGAGAAATGTGGAGATTTGATTGATGAGATAACATATTTTTACTCGGAGGATTTCATCATACATGGATGCTACAAGGAGAGGAGGAGAAATAACTCAATTCTATCCTTGCACTTGCTTGAGGACAAGCAATCTTTGAGGGGGGAGGACTGTAATGTTCCCAAAATTAGCAAGAAGCTAATTGGAACATTGATTTTGCTTATATCATCTAGGAGGTGAATAAAATGGGTGAGGAGACCCATGAGTAGGAATAAAATCCATTATATTGTGAAAGGGATCAATAGAGAAGCTTTATTTTTTACCTTCCAGTGTGAAAAGGGGCAAATGCATGAGGACAAGGTCAAGTTTGACCAAGTCAACAATGCTACCAAAGAGGGTGTGGATTGCTTGGGAAGAAAGTGAAGTTTGCATGGGAGGAAGATCACGTGGTGAAGGAAACCATAATGTGTGGGGTCCAAGACAAGAAGGATTCATTTGCATAAAAGGAGGAAGAGGCATCCATAGAGGATTATGTTTTGGAGTATTTGATTTTGGTCTATCTAGGCTCTTTGCATTCTTGGGTTGTTTAGCAGAGTTGCAGTGTTGTATAGCACAAGGAATTCCTGTTCAAGATTCCTTCCCCTTCTTGAGAGGCCTCTTGAGGGATTGTTCTACATTTCTCCACTTTCATGCTCAAGTCTAAGCCACCTCCTCCAGCTACAACATAGTTTCTGTTTAGATCTAGGTTGTGTTGTAGGGTGCTGCAGTGGAGAGTTCCATCACACCACTTCCGGGGCTTATATTTCAGAGGAGGGAGCTTCTATTCCTCCGGAAGATTAGTTAGGAAGATTTTAGATCTGATTTTCATATCTTGGCATCAGGCCAAGTATTTCCCATCTACTACAGCGCAGTCCCTCTCCTTAACTACGTTATTCCAGTGTGTATCTGCAGTGGGGGTTTGCACCACTATTTTGGAGGGAGAGATCTTGAGTTTTAGGATCAGCCTATCACTTGAGAGATCTATTTGAGAAGGTATATTTCATATTTTTCTACATATTCAGCCATGTCCATCCAGTTTCTGAGTTGCAGCTGCTACCCAGCAACTCTGACATTTCTGCAGATTTTCCATTTTGTATATGTTTCAGCCAATCCTTCTAAGGATTGTTGTACTATTGTTTCTAGGGGTTGTGAGCTTGATACCCCACTTTTATTGAGACTTATATTGTTATATCTTGTATTATGATTCATTATGTTTCAGTGTCTCCAAAGAAATACGTTATTTTAGCCTTAGGACATTTCTGTGTAGCAGTGTTTCTCTATTCACATGTACATGTGTCATTGAGGTTTTCATTGCCTAGCTTGAGTGATTGATTCCTCAAATAATTATATAAATTTTCTGCTATAATATCAAAGGGAAGGCTATTCACATCTTCTTGTCTCACAGTTAATGAAAATAACGTTGTTGTTCCATCTCTTGTTCAAGAATTGTTGCAGAGCCTTCATTGGGCACTTTTTCAAGACAACTAGGTGTGGGAGACCTGTTTAACCCACCTAGAGGGATTTATTTTGAGCCTCTTCTTGTATTCTAGTCTTATATACATTTATCTAAGGGATCCAGGTCTTGGTTTCAAATCCTATTGCATACATTTATGGAAAATGCATTTTCCAACCACGTATTGCTGACAGATCCCATTTGGGGATATTATACTTTTCTATCCGTTATCGGAGGAGTTGACCCTATTGATTCAAGCCTTGTCACTTTGTATCTGGAAAATTTCATTTCGTGTCTCCCTCACCAGCTTGCTTTTATTATCCAAGTTGGGATTAATGGTAAGAATATCCATCGAGCAGTCGTGGACGAGGGTGCATCTACTTGCATCATGTCCATCACATGTTGGTAAGCCATTGGTTCTCCGGCCTTTAACCAGTATCCAAATGCTTTATAAGCCTTCGACGGTGTCCTCACCAACTTACCTATAACGTTGGAAGGATAAATATTTAATGTAGATGTTATGAAACCAACTCCAAAAATAGAAGAAAAGAGTGATCAACACCTTATAAATAAGCCACATCGAGGGGGAAACCTCCAATACATTACATAGATGAGCAATTCTTGGATGATACAAATGAAAAAACCTCTTTTCTATATATAGTATTCCATGGGGCCACAATGTAATCCTAGCCGACCTAACAATAATAATATAAGGGAACAATAATAACAATATGGGGGTTACAGGGGTACAACAATAAAAAAAAGGGGGTTTCACTAACAACAATGAGGGACTATACTAGTAATATAGGGACCTAACATGCTCCTCTCCTTCAAAAAAGTGTTGTCCTCAATGCTTGAGTAGCTTCAGGTGCTTCTGTATAAAATTATCATCCTACCATGTAGAACCTTGAGTGGGTAAGTTCTTTCATTTGATGAGATACTCTTAAATTGATTGATTATGTAGCTATCGAGTTCTTGTTTCCGTGATTGCTTCAGGTTCCAATATGGTTTTTCTTTCCTCATCAAGTTTTGGAAATATTGTTTGAACTGGAAGTTTGTCCCCTATAACCTTCTTTAAGCATGCAACATGGAAAACTAGATGCACTCGCGAAGAAGCAGGAAGCTCCAATTTGTATGCCATAGTACCAATATTTTGCAAGACCTTGTAAGGACCATAGTACTTTGGTCATAATTTATTATCCTTCTGTTGTGAAACCGGCTCCAAAAATAGAAGAAAAGATATATCAATGCCTTATAAATAAGCCACTTCGAGGGGGAAACCTACAATCATTACATGAATGAAAAATTCTTGGATGATACAAATTACAAAACCTCCTTTCTATATATAGGAGACCATGGGTCCACAATGTAATCCTAGCCGACCTAACAATAATAATTTAAGGGCATAATAATAACAATATGGGGGTTACAGGGGTACAATAATAACAATAAGGGGGTTAAACTAACAACAATAAGGGACTATACTAGTAATATAGGGACCTAACATGCCCCTATCCTTCAAAAAAGTGTTGTCCTCAACACTTGAGTAGCTCTGGGTGCTTTTGTATAAAATTCTCATCCTCCCATGTAGAATCTTCAGTGGTTAAGTTCTTCCACTTGATGAGATACTCTGAAATTGATCGATTTCGTAGCTGTCGAGTTATTGTTTCTGTGATTGCTTCAGGTTCCAATATGATTTTTACTTCCTCATCAAGTTCTAGCAATATTGTTTGAACTAGAAGATTTTCACCTATAACCTTCTTTAAGCATGAAACATGGAAAACTAGATGCACTCGTGAAGAATCAAGAAGCTCCAATTTGTATGCCATAGTACCAATGTTTTTCAACACCTTGTAAGGACCATAGTACTTTGGCTATTATTTATTATCATTCTTAGCTTGCTTGAGGGACATTTTTTTGTATGGTTTTAGCCGTAAAAATACCCAGTCTCCTACATCTAAACTTCTCTCGCTGCGATGCTGATCTACCTGTTGTTTCGTTCGATTTTGTGCCAAATTCAGGTTATCATTTAAGATTTGGAGAACTTCTTGGTGATGCTCGATGTGATCTTCCACTACTTGAACCTTCAAATTTTCTCTTAAAGATGATGTGATGTATGGTGGATGATATCCATAAAGTGCCATAAATTGGGTCATTTTTGTTGCAGTAAGGGAGGAAGTGTTATACCAATATTCAATGAGACGTAACCACCTGACCCATTGTGTTTGTTTATCAGATACAAAACAACGAAGATATCATTCCAAAAATTTATTTACTATCTTAGTTTGACCATCAGATTGAGGATGATAAGATGAGCTATGAGCTAATTGAGTACCCAAACAAGAGAATAACTCCGTCCAAAAATTTCTAGTAAAAATGGGATCTCTGTCGCTCACAATAACCCTTGGGTTTCCATGTAGCTTTTGAATTGTGTCCATAAATGTAGTGGCAACTATAATTGATTTAAATGGATGAGATAATGCACAAAAGTGTGCATAATTGGTAAGTCTATCAACTACCACCATGATGACACTCTTTCCTTCGGACTTAGGTAAACCTGTGATAAAATTTATAGAAATCTCCTCCCAACGTTGACTTGGAATGGATAAAGGTTGTAGAAGACCCGAGGTTTTAATTGTCTCAACTCTATTCTGTTGGAAAAACAAAAATTCCACCAAAAAGGTTTGAATATCAGATTTAAGGCCATCCCCAAAAAATTCTTTCTTCACCCTGTGGTAAGTTTTTAAAAATCCTGAGTGCCCTCCTAAAGGATAAGTGTGCAATTCCAAAATAATATTTTGTTTTAGTTGGGAATTATTACAAAGATATAAGCGATCTTTGTACCATAAGGAATCATTTTTCCAACTAAATGTATCAGATGTACTAGGATCTTGCTGTAACTTTTGAATGAGTGTCCACACTTGTTCCTCCTTCTTCCATTCATATCTTGCTTCGGTTATCCAATTTGGTTGGATAATAAAAATGGCACAAAGCAATGCTTCCACCTCTTCATTCTTTCTTGAGAGTGCATCTGCAACAAAATTTAGCTTCCCTTTTTTGTAGATTATTTCAAAGTCATAACCCAACATCTTTGTGACCCATTTTCGCTGCTCTTCTGAAGATATTATTTTTTCTAAGAAGTATTTAAGACTATAATGATAAGTTTTTACCTTGAAGTGTCTTCCCATTAGGTAAGTTCGCCATTTATTTAGTGCATGCAATATTGCTAACATTTCCTTCTCATAAATAGGTTTCTGTAAATACTTTCCTTTGATTGGATGACTTTCAAAAGCAATGGGTCTTCCTTCTTGCATTAAAAAAGCACCAATTCCATTTCCTGAGGCATCACATTCCACAATAAAGGTTTTTATGAAGTCTGGCTATAATGTTCCTACTTAGCCTTAGCTAAGAGGAACATTCAATTTTGTTTTAATTTATGTTTTATGAATAAATGAATAAAGGAGGACATGTAAAACTCCTAAAAAGTCTGAATAAATGAATGCCCATGTGAAAAAAGAAAAATCAGGGCTATGTAAATAATCACTTGCAGGTGTGAAAGAGGTTTGAGCTAAATACTGGGTCAACCTTGACCAAATCAACAGCGTTGTCTAGGTTCATTGCATCTCCAAAAGGGACAACGCAGTTCTAGAAGGGAGCCTCTAATGTGAAAAGGGATAACTCATCAAAGTGGTTTAGGTTTTGCAAGAGATTTCTCATCTTATAAAAGGGAAAGGAGAGCAACAAAAGAAGGTTGTTGATAGATCATATTTCTGAGTATTTGAAAGCTTAGACAAATACCATTCTCTGTTGTTGAGTGGAGGATTGTACATGGAATTCCTATGTAGGAGTTTCATCTCTTCCTTTGAAGATTCAAAGAGGAAAGTCTGGTGAAATGAACCACTATCAGGCTTGAGGCCAAGCTCCTACTTACATTGGTAGCGCTGATCATTGAGGGTTTGGATGTCTCTGCAAGCTGCAGCAAGTGGTGATCTAGATCTGCAGAGATCTAGTGTATTTTGAGAGCCTCTCTCCATGGAGCGGGTCCTTTGACCTCCTATAAGAGTGTATCATTTCTTGTACTTAAAATATGAAATTATTCAATAGTTTTCTGTGTCTTTTGAGCTACAACGTTGTCCCACTGGGGAAATTTCATTATTTATGTATAAGGGTTTGCAGGTTGTCTTGCTCATAGTTTAGATCAAAGATCTCTTGTGCTGGGCCTGCCTTCCAATTGGTGATCCATGGATTGGCTTGTTGATCTAAGTTCTGTTCAGATCTGATCCATTCTAATGAAATGTCATATTTAGAAATTTATTGCAGCAGTTTCCAGATCTGCAACTTGTTTCTCAGATCTACTCTTACTCATGCATGCTTTTGTTAAAATTCCAAGTGGATCTTGTAGAGAAAACTATAGAGTTTCCAGATCTGATATAGATCTTATATTTTGTCCATATATCTGCTCTAGATCTAAGTTGTATCTCACATCTGTTGAACCTCCTGAAAAATAACGTTGTTTAAGAATTTCTGCAAATATATATGTGCTCCTGCTCTCTTTCTGAATATTTACTGTTGTATTGGTTAATGCTTTCTACTGTATAATGAAAGGGCTATATCATAATGATTTTTTTCTGCTGTAATACTGAGATATCAGTTCTCTTGCTGATATCCACTAAAAATTATCTAAAACTGTGCAATTCCTAAAGCAGTTCTTGCATTTGACTGCAGCCTTCCCCTTTGGGTGCTTTTTAGCTAGTCTACTTTTTGAGAGATCTATTTAATGTTCCTAAAATGATTTTTTTCTGATGAGATTCCATATATAAGTCATATAAATCATAAATGAGGGGAACCCAGCCCTGATATGTGTTATTTTTGCTCATTTTTCCTTATAAAACGTTTTCCTTGAACGCCTTGTTGAAAGTCCTTAAAAGGGGTTATTCCAAGTTCTATAGACAGAGTCTACAGTTGGCCAAGTAGCCTCTGGATCTCAACCTTTATTTTAAGGGTGGAATATATAGTAAATTCCTCTATATTCCATCTATGAAATAGAATCTTGAGAATCCTGAAAAAAGGATCATTACAGTGGTATCGGAGCTCCAATCTTGTCACAATCTGTGCTAGCATTAGAGCACCAGTCATGCTGCATTCCGAAGATGAAGATCCTCTTTCTGAGAGGGAGAGGAGATATCAGAATAGAATTCATAAAAATTATGAATATACTATTGTTGACCTTGACAAGGGTCAAGACAAGGGGAAAGCCCCTGAATCTGTGAATGACAAAGATAAGGAAGCAGAGGAGGTTACAAAAACTCTCTTGGAAGATATGCAAGATCTATCCAAGGAGATAAAGGAGATGCGGATAGATATAATGAGGGAGTCCCTTGGGATATTCCATCAAGGATAAATTTCTGATATGTCTTAGTTTGGGACTGGTCAACCTCTGAGCTTGCCACAAGCTCCACAGGCCTCACAATGCTCTACAATGCCTACCTTCTTGGCTGTAGTGAATGAAGGGCTGCAAGAGCCAACCTCCTTGGAAGGTTACTTTGTAGAATATGACTCACAAAGTCATAGGTTCAAGGATAAATTGAGCTTTCAAGACTTCTGCCATCTAAAGGACCGGAGGAGGCCATGGCAGCAGTACAGAGATGGAGGTTTCCTTCATGGGAGACACCACACTATGGGCAGGTTCTTCTTGCCTAAGTTCGATGTATCACCCTCTTGTTCTGCCAAAGCATGGGTGGAGAAGTTGGACATCTATTTCTAGTTGAATAAAGTGCCTGAAGCAAAAGCCATCAAGATTGTTGTGTTGCATTTTGAGGGAGAAGCCCACAACTGGTGGTTTCATGGAATATCTACATTGGAGCACAGCAATGTGTCCACATATGTTGAGTTCACTAGGATACTAGTGGAGAGATTCGATCAGAAAGATCTAGAGGCCCCTTTCATAAGCTTAGAAAAGCTTAAACAGACAGGAGATGAAGAGGCCTATATCTCTGAATTCCTGAGGTTGTCTGTAATGGTCCCTGATCTATCAGTAGCAAGGAGAGTCTACATGTTAATTGATGGCCTGGAAGAACCTTTGCATGGGTTGGTTAAGTCTACCAAGCCCATCACTCTGCATGATGCCATTGAGAGAACTAGAGATCTCCAAGATGCCTTGCCAAGGGCAAAGGCAACCTTCCCAAGCAAAGCCAATCACTCTTCTAAAGGGAAAGAGGGGAAAGCTACTCCCCCCAAGGAGAGATCACTGAAGAAACCTCTTGACATTGATCTCCGGAGGGAGTTGCGGAAAAGGAAAATATGTTTCACTTGTCAAGAGCCATGGGTACTGGGACATAGATGTGTTGTTGGAAGAGCACACTATATTGAAGTCTTCTCTGATTTTGAGGAGGAAGAGGGAAATTATGGACCTAGGAGAGGTCACAGTGTTGGTGATTATGAGGAGGAGGATCAATCACCATCCCGAGAGGAAGAAGGAGCCTTTGCTCCAATAAGTGGGACTCTTGCTTCTTTGAGAGGAGTGCCCAAGTACTTGACCCTCAGAGTGCAAGGTTCAATTATGAAGCAAAGAGTGTCTATTTTGATTGATAGTGGGGCAACCCACAACTTTATTGATGCTCACCTTGTGCAGAGGAGAGGGATCCCTACTGATACTTTTGATGGGTTCTCTGTTTTGGTTCCGGGAGATAGAACTATGCAGTGCATGCAGTATGTTCCATCACTTTTTGTGACTATGGGAACCTACACCTTGGAGGACCATTTATTTGTAGTGGACATACCAAACACCAACATCATCTTAGGTGTCCAGTGGTTGATTACCTTGGGAAAAGTCACCACTGATTGGAAGGCCTTGCAGATGGAATGGGTGGATTTGAAAAGTGGGAAACAACAAATCATTCAAGGCATGCACACCTATCCTTCACCTGATGTTTCCACCCAAACAAAAAAGATGGAATTGTGCAGTGGGGGAAGGGACCTCACAGTTCCTTCTCTCATGTTTATGAGAATGCTACAAGGAACATTCTGACATCATGGAAAGCCACTTGGAATGCCATTAGATTCTATGGGGGAAGCCTCACCAAGTACTGAAACAATGTAAGAGAAAGCCACAACACTGTGGGAGGAAGAAAGGGGGAGGATTAGCCCTCCCACAAACAATTTTGGCATGCATAATGCCAAAGAAACAAGGAGAAACAAAGCAAGTGCCACCATAGATGCATTAGCAACACTGTCTTTGTTGAGTTGTGTAGATCCATATTGGAGGTCTCAACTCCTTGTGGAGTACTCCAAAGATCTGCACACCAGGATGATATTAGATGGCATGAAGCAAGGAGGAGGCTATTTGGTCCATGAAGGGGTCATCTATCATCTTAGTAAAGTATTCTTGTCTCAAGACTCCAAGCTTAAGAAAGAGATACTATAAAGAGCACACAAAGAGTTCCTTTCTAGCTATATGCAGTCAGCAAAGATCTACTCCCTAATCTTGAGGAGTTTTGATTGGGAGGGTATGAAGGAAGAACTACATCAGCACTATGATTGGGAGGAACTACATCAGAACTCACAAGAGTGCAATATTTATGAGGATATGGCGCAGCCAAGGGATCCGATGTAGGAGACATTTCAGCCATCTCTTCGTTCTCTTAAAAGAGGAGAAATGCCCATGCATAACTCTATGTGTGTGGGAGACTTGAATGGTAAAGAATCTGATCTTATGGAGCATGTTTATTTTTATGATTTGACACATTCTCTTACCATATGTATGCAGGCCATTGTTACACCATTTTTTGGTCATCTAACTTATTATCATTAGATGGACCCAAGTACACCATGTAAGACTAGTTTTACCCTAAGTAAAACCACTTTCACTATGTTAAAACAGGAAACCCCAAAAGGAAATATTAAACAAACCCATATTTGTTTGATTTTCCTCATGGAATAATTAATTAAACCATAATTTAATTATTATTCCCAGTCATGTTTAACCCAAAATCAAAGAAATTAATTAGATAAACCTTTAATTATCTTATTAATTTCTAGGAATAATTATTTAAATCTTGTTTAGATAATATTCCTTGTTAAATATGACCAAATCACCCACAAATAATTAAATAAATTATTATTTATTTGATTATCTTCCAACCACTTCCTTAAAAAGATAAATAAATCATTTATTTATTTATTTTTGACTAATCAAGGGATTTGACCCAAGTCAAATACCTTTTCCCTCCAACAAATATAATAAAATATTCTATAAAAGGTGGATCTAGATTTGGTTAACATTATTTTAATCATGCACCAAGATCTAGAATGACCCAATATTTTGTTATAAATAGGAGGGTTTTCCCCCATCATTCTTCACCTTTTGTTGCCTACTAGATCACTCTAGATCTCTACACTTGGTCTCATTTTTCATCATTTGCTCCCATTGAGCTTCATTTTTGCATTGGGTTTTCTACACCTACAAGAGAGAGAAAGCTTAGATCTGAAGTGTTGAGGACTACAAAGAACCCATCCCATTGAGGAGAGCTGGATACACCTTCTTGTTTTCCTCCCAGGTGCCCTGTAATATAAAAATTCATTCAAAAAATCGTGTTCTTGTCTTGTCTGTTGGATGCATGGAGCAAACCCTTTATTTTACTGCTTAATGTCTTTCCATTTATAGATCTGTTTGTTGCAGCACTTTAATTACTAATCGCAGATTTGAAGATGTTTGGCAGCCTCTATTGTTGTTAGGGCTATTAGTTATGCGTAGCTAAAGTGGTTCTTTTTCGTACACTTCGACAAAGAATTCATACTAACAGCCATGGCTCCTACAAGGAGTGATATTACATGTATATCTCATGGCATTGATGAGGCCAATAAAAATTCCAAATCTGGCAACTCCCTTGAGGTGCAAAGGGAGATTATCTATCATGATGGGTGCTTCCCAAAGACACTTAATGTGGGCTTCAATTTCAGTCATATCAAAGTGACCCATGCAGCAAAGATGTGGTGGGAGTATCACCTACCACACTCAGATCTACTCAAAAAAAGGAGTGCACTGCGTTAGTACCTTATGTGGGATTGTGACCCACCTCCTCAAGTGAAAATTTCAGCTTGCATATATGTGATTTTGCTTCCATACATAGATGATATATTGGTATTTTTATGGGTTTGCATGGAAAAAAAGTAGGCAGTGTATATGTACCATATGGGATGGAAATTTATCCTGTACTTCATCATACATGTTTTATATGTGACATTGCTTCACCCATGTTTATTTCTGTTGAGTTTTACACTCTTGAAGGGATAGACTATGCCCCTATCATGTTAGCATTGGAGGAGCAGTTTATGATGTATTGGCTTGGTTGGCACTTAGTCCATGATGGAAGCTTGATCCTTGATGATGCCATCAATGGAGAAGGAGAAGAACTACAACTCTTACCCTGTCAGTTTCTTGAGGACAAGCAAAATTTTGGAGGGGAGGACTGTAATGTTCCTACTTAGCCTTAGCTAAGAGGAACATTCAATTTTTTTTTAATTTATGTTTTATGAATAAATGAAAAAAGGAGGACATGTAAAAATCCTAAAATGTATAAATAAATCAATGCCCATGTGAACAAAGACAAATCAGGGTTATGTAAATAATCACTTGCAGGTGTGATAGAGGTTTGAGCTAAAGATTGGGTCAACCTTGACCAAATCAATAGCACTGTCTAGGTTCATTGCATCTCCAAAAGGGACAACGCAGTTCTATAAGGGAGAATCTAATGTGAAAAGGGCTAACTCATCAAGGTGGGTTAGGGTTTGAAAGAGCTTTCTCATCTTCTAAAAGGAAAATGAGAGTAGAAAAAGAATGTTGTTGATAGATCATATTTCTGAGTATTTGTCTGCTTAGACAAATACCATTCTCTGTTGTTGAGTGGAGGATTGTACCTGGAATTCCTATGCAGGAGTTTCATCTCTTCCTTTGCTGAAATGAACCACTATCAGGCTTGAGTCCAAGCTCCTAATTACATTGGTAGTGCTGATCCATTGAGGGTTTGGCTGTCTCTGCAAGCTGCAGCAAGTGGTGATCTAGATCTGCAGAGATCTAGTGTATTTTGAGAACCTCTCTCCATGGAGTGGGTATTTTGACCTCCTGGAAGAGTGTATCATTTATTGTACTTCAGTTCTACAATTATTCAGTAGTTTTATTTGTCTTTTGAGCTACAACATTGTCCCACTGGGGAAACTGCGTTATTTATGTATAAGGGTTTGCAAGTTGTCTTGCTCATAGTTTAGATCAAAGATCTCTTGTGCTGGGCTTGCCTTCCACTTGGTGATCCATGGATTGGATTGTTGATCTATGTTCTTTTCATATCTGATCCATTGTAATGAAATTTCATATTTAGAAATTTACTACAGCAGTTTCCAGATCTGCAACTTGTTTCTCAGATCTACTCTTACTCATGCATGCTTTTGTTAAAATTCCAAGTGGATCTTGTAGAGAAAAATATAGAGTTTCCAGATCTGATATAGATCTTATATTTTGTCCATATATCTACTCTAGATCTAATTTTTAACTCACATCTGCTGAAACTCCTAAAAAATAACGTTGTTGAAGAATTTCTACAAATATATATGTGCTCCTGGTCTCTTTCTGAAGATTTACTACTGTATTGGGTCATGCTTTCTACTGTATAATGAAAGGGATGTATCATAATGATTTTTTGCTGATGTAATAATGAGATATAAGTTCTCTTTCTGATATCCATTAAAAATTAGCTAAAATTGTGCAATTCCTGAAGCAATGCTTGCATTTGACTGCAGCCTTCCCCTTTGGGTGCTTTTTAGATAGTCTAGTTTTTGGGAGATCTGTTTAATGTGCCTAAACTGATTTTTTTCTGATGATATTCCATATATAAGTCATATACAGCATAAATGAGGGGAGCCCATCCCTGATATGCGTTATTTTTTCTCATTTTTCCTTATACAACATTTTCCTTGAACACCCTGTTGAAAGTCCTGAAAATGGGTTATTCTAAGTTCTATAGACAAAGTCTATAGTTGGCCAGGTAGCCTCTATATCTCACCCTTTCTTTGAAGGATGTCATATCTAGTAAATTCCTCTGTATTCCATCTCTGAAATAGAATCTTGAGAATCCTAAAAAAAGGATCATTACACTAGCGTAGCTAAGACCAGTGCTAGGCACATTTCCTCTTTAAGATGTTCAAAGGCCTTAGTTTCTGTTAGGTCCCTATATTAATAGTATAGTCCCTTATTTTTGTTAGTGTAACCCCATTATTATTATTATTGTACCCCTGTAACCCCCATATTGTTATTATTGTGCCCTTAAATTATTATTGTTAGGTCGGCTAGGATTACATTGTGGCCCCATGGACTCCTATATATAGAAAGGAGGTTTTGTAATTTGTATCATCCAATAATTTTTCATTCACGTAATTTATTGAAGGTTTTCCCCTCGAAGTGGCTATTTCTAAGGTGTTGATATCTCTTTTCTTCTATTTTTGGAGCTGGTTTCACAACATTTGGTATCAGAGCTTTGGAATTCTAGGGTTTCTCTACTCCAAACAGGTCATCGTGGAATTGTCGCTATAAATTTTTATATTACGAAGCTAAAATCCTGAGGAACATTGTCAAAAAATTTCAGATCTTGGTTCACAATATTTTCTGAGATATGATCTGTGGAATTTAGGTCATTTTGCAGGCTCCTGAATTGAACCTAAACAGGTCATCGTGAAATTTTTTCTATAACTTGTTTTCTATGAAGGTTAAGAAGCTGAAAGTTTTAGAGTGCGAAGCCTAAATCCTTATGAACATCTTCGAAAATTTTTAGATCTTGGTTCACAATATTTTCAGAGATATGATCTGTGGAAGTTATGGCTTTTGCAAGCTTCTGAATTGCATCTCAAAGAGGTGATCGTGGGAAAATATGCATATCTCTCTCTTTGAGAATCGGATTGGAATTATGTAAAATGTGGTGGAAATTACATAGAATATAGTTTGTTTTATATCAATTTCAGATCGAAATGATGAAACATTGACACGTGGAAAGTCCTACAAGTTCAATCTACTGAACCAGTCCATAATTGGGTCATTGTGGGAGATTGGACATAACTTTGCCTTGAAGAATCAAAATTAGATTAGACATATGGCATTTGAGAGAATCTTCAGAGGGCTACTACAGGGCTGAATTTCAAATATTGAGGATCCGCAAGTATAGAGATAATTCAATTTCAATATCAAGCTCCTCAAAAGCAAGTAAAAGGTGTGTATTTTTATTTTTTTATTTTAATTTTTTTAATTTTTTTAAATTTTTTTTTTAAATTTTTTTTTTTTTTTTTCTGACTTGCATAAGTCTTGTTTTAAGAATCAATTTGAATTGATTCCAAGGGAATATTGTAGAATATATATCAGTATTGGATTCTAAAATGGACCCTAAAAAGAATTCAACACCCATTAAGCCTTTAGAAGGCTCTACTATGACTCATGAAGACGAAGAATGGCAACATGGCATATCAAAATTACAAGAGCAAGTGCAACAAATTTTGTTCTCGTAAAGAGAAATAAAAAATGAAATGGAAGTTTTGAAGAAATGCATGGAAACTAAGATGGATGGTTTGAAGAAAGGTGTGGAAGCTAAGATGAATGGTTTGGAATCTAATATAGATGGCATGGAAGTGGGCATGGAAGCTAAGATGAATGGTTTGGAATCTAAGATGGATGGCATGGAAGTGTGCATGGAAGCTAAGATGGATGACATGGAAGCTAAGATCAACGAAAAAATGAAAGACAACATGGAAAACATGAAGAATGATCTAAAAGTAGAGATAGAAGGTTTGGCAAAGTTGATACAATAAAATTTTCCTAATGGTGAAAATATAGTAGAGGAAACTCATGATGAGAACAAAACAAATGTTAATCATGATTTCATAAACTCTAATGTTGGGGGGAAGAACCACCATATTCAAAAAATGGATATGAGGAAGTTTGATGGAAAGGATCCTGTAACATGGATACTACAGATGGAGCAATATTTTTATCTCAATAATGTGCAAAACACACAAAAGGTACGCATTGCAACTTTACATTTAGAACAAAATACATTTGTATGGTATAGATGGCTTTTCTCCCGTAAAAAAATTGTCACTTGGTCAATTTTTACGGAGGAAATGATAGCACATTATGAGGATACAAAGAGCAACACCTTCTTTAGCCAATTGATAAATCTCAAACAAAAGGGTTTAGTGGGGGAGCATATTGAGGACTTCCAAAAATTGAATATAAGGGTAACTGATATTCCAGAGGAACACAGGATTGATCTCTTCATAGGCACTTTAAAGGATAACATCCAACATGAAGTTCGTGTTTTGGAACCTGATTTATTGGAGAAGGCATTCAGGTTGGCAAGAAAAATTGAATGTAAAATTATGGCGACAAGGAAGCCTACCACTCACTTCTATAAAGAAGGAAGTGTTGCTACGCATATATTTCCACAACCTACAAGGTTGACACCACAAAAATTGGAAGAAAAAATAGCAAAATGGCTTTGCTACAGTTGTGATAACAAATACACTATAGGTCATAAGTGTGCCGAGAAGAAATTATTTTACATAGATTGTGAAGAGGAAGAAGAAAATGAACAAGAAGAGGATATACACCAGTAACCAGCCCTAGAAGAGGAAGAAATGATTCCAACCATATCATGTAATGCATTGGCAGGAATTACCACTCCTCAAACTCTCAAGATAGAAGGACATATCAAGAAGAAAAAGGTAATAGTATTGATTGATTTAGGTAGCACCCATAATTTTATTCATTGTAAGGTAGCCAAGGAATTGAATTGTTTCCTATACCCAGCACCAGAATGTCAAGTGATGGTTGCAAATGGAGGAACTATAAATTGCTCTGGAAAATGCCATAATATCAAGCTAACCATGGGGGAATATGTGTTGACAAGTCCAATGCTTTCCATTCCTATGGGAGGTGCTGATGTTGTACTAGGAGTACAATGGTTACAATCTTTGGGGACGGTAGTTTTTAATTTTCAAGAACTTTTCTTGAAATTTTTTTCAGAAGGAAAGGAAGTCGAATTACGGGGTATTGAAGGGAAGCCAGGAAGGATAATAAGCTCTAATGTCATGACAAAGCTTCTAAAGAAAGAACAACGAGGCGTAATTGCACAATTATGCTCACTACAAGTTCCAACATCAAAATCATCTATTTCTGCAGATCTCCAACAAGTCTTGGACAATCATTCCAAGGTGTTTGAAACTCCCAAAGGACTCCCACCCATTCATGATCATGATCATGCTATTCATTTGATTCCAGGAAGTGTTCCTCCAAACATCAGGCCTTATAGATATCCTTACTTCCAAAAGAGAAAAATTGAATGTATGATTGCAGAATTGTTAGAGGCGGGTATAATTCAACCTAGTCAAAGTTCTTTCTCTGCTCCTGTAGTATTGGTACACAAGAAGGATGGATCATGGCGAATGTGTCCGGATTATAGGGAGCTCAATAAGCTCACCATTAAAGATAACTTTCCCATTCCTGTGATTGATGAATTATTGGATGAATTACATGGAGCAATTTATTTTACCAAGTTGGATCTTCGTTCAGGATATCATCAAATTAGAATGAAGACTGAAGATATTCCAAAAACAGCATTTCGAACTCATGAGGGTCATTATGAATTTTTGGTCATGCCTTTTGGCCTTACCAATGCACCTTCTACATTTAAAGGGTTGATGAATTCCATTTTCAAACCCTTCCTTAGAAAATTTGTGCTAGTATTTTTTGATGATATACTAATCTACAGCAGGTCTTCGAAGGATCATGTTCAACATGTTGACAGGGTGCTCAAACTATTGCAGGAGAAATAATTATATGAAAAAACATCCAAATGTTTCTTTGGAGTACAAGAGGTGGAATATCTGGGTCATATTGTATCTCATGAGGGTGTTAAGGTAGACCCTAACAAAATTAAAGCCATTAAGGAATGTAAAGTCCCCACAACCATAAAGCAGTTGCGAGGATTTCTTGGGTTAAAAAGGTATTATCGCAAGTTTGTTAAGAATTATGGGAGAATAGCAGCACCTCTAACAACATTATTGAAGAAAGATGCATTTTTATGGACTCCTGAAGCAACTAAGGCTTTTGAACATCTTAAAGAAGAAATGTGCCTAGCACCGGTCTTAGCTACGCCAGATTTCACAAAAACCTTTATTGTGGAATGTGATGCCTCTGGAAATGAAATTGGTGTTGTTTTAATGCAAGAAGGAAGACCCGTTACTTTTGAAAGTTGTCCAATCAAAGGAAATTATCTACAGAAAGCTATTTACGAGAAGGAAATGTTAGCAATACTGCATGCACTAAAGAAATGGCGAACTTACCTAATGGGAAGACACTTCAAGGTAAAAACTGATCATGATAGTCTTAAACACTTTTTTGGAACAAAGAATATCTTCAGAAGAGCAGCAAAAATGGGTCACAAAGATGTTGGGTTATGACTTTGAAATAATCTACAAAAAAGGAAAGCTTAATGTTGTTGCATATGCACTCTCAAGAAATAATGAAGAGGTGGAAGCATTGCTTTGTGCCATTTCTATTATCCAACCAGATTGGATAACTGAAGCAAGAGATGAATGGAAGAAGGACAAAGATGTATGGACACTCATTCAAAAGTTGCAGCAAGATCCTAGTACATATAATACATTTAGTTGGAAAAATGATTCCTTATGGTACAAAGATCGCTTATATCTTTGTAAGAATTCCCAACTAAAACAAAAGATTCTTCTGGAATTGCACACTTCTCCTTTTGGAGGACACTCAGGATTTTTAAAAACTTACCACAGGGTGAAGAAAGAATTTTTTTGGGATGGCCTTAAATCTGATATTCAAAAGTTTGTGGCGGAATGTTTGGTTTGCCAACATAATAAAGTTGAGACAATTAAGACCTCGGGACTTCTACAACCTTTATCCATTCCAAGTCAACGTTGGGAGGAGATTTCAATGGATTTTATCACAGGTTTACCTAAGTCCGAAGGAAAGAGTGTCATCATGGTGGTAGTTGATAGACTTACCAAGTATGCGCACTTTTGTGCATTATCTCATCCATTTAAAGCAAGTACAGTTGCTACTACATTTATGGATAGAATTCAAAAGCTACATGGAAGCCCAAGGGTTATTGTGAGCGACAAAGATCCCATTTTTACCGGAAATTTTTGGACGGAGTTATTTTCTTGTTTGGGTACTCAATTAGCTCATAGCTCATCTTATCATCCTCAATCTGATGGTCAAACTGAGATAGTAAATAAATGTTTGGAAGGATATCTTCATTGTTTTGTATTTGATAAACAAACACAATGGGTCAAGTGGTTACCTCTCGTTGAATGGTGGTATAACACTTCCTTCCATACTGCAGCAAAAATGACCCCATTTATGGCACTTTATGGATATCATCCACCGTCCATCACATCATATTTAAGAGAAAATTCGAAGGTTCAAGTAGTGGAAGATCACATTGAGCATCAATAAGAAGTTCTCCAACTCTTAAAGGATAACTTGAATTTGTCACAAAATCGAATGAAACAACAGGTAGATCAACATCACAGCGAGAGAAGTTTTGATATAGGAGACTGGGTATTTTTATGGCTACAACCATACAAACAAATGTCCCTCAAGCAAGCTAAGAAGGATAATAAATTATTGCCAAAGTAATATGGTCCTTACAAGGTGTTGCAAAAGATTGGTACTATGGCATACAAATTGAAGCTTCCTGCTTCTTCACGAGTGCATCCAGTTTTCCATGTTTCATGCTTAAAGAATGTTATAGGTGAAAATCTTCCAGTATTGCCAGAACTTGATGAGGAAGGAAAAATCATATTGGAACCTGAAGCGGTCATGGAAACAAGAACTCAACAGCTATGAAGTCGATCAATTTCAGAGTATCTCATCAAGTGGAAGAACTTACCCACTGAAGATTCTACATGGGAGGATGAGAATTTTATACAGAAGCATCCATAGCTACTCAAGCGTTGAGGAAAAAACTTTTTTGAAGGAGAGGGGCATGTTAGGTCCCTATGTTACTAGTATAGTCCCTTATTGTTGTTAGTGCAACCCCTTGATTGTTATTATTGTACCCCTGTAACCCCCATATTGTTGTTATTGTGCCCTTAAATTATTATTATTAGGTCAACTAGGATTAAATTGTGGCCCCATGGACTCCTATATATAGAAAGGATGTTTTGTAATTTGTATCATCCAATAATTTTTCATTCATGTAATGTATTGGAGGTTTCCCCCTCGAAGTGGCTTACTTATAAGGCGTTGATATCTCTTTTCTTCTATTTTTGGAGCTGGTTTCACAACAGTTGCTTCCGGAGTCCATGAAAATGCATCTTTCTTCAATAATTTTGTTAGAGGAGCTACTATTTTCCCATAATTCTTAACAAACTTGCGATAATACCCTGTTAATCTAAGAAATCCTCGCAACTTCTTTATGGTTGTGGGGACTTTCCATTCCTTAATGGATTTAATTTTGCTAGGGTCTACCTTAACACCCTCGTGACATAAAATATGACCCAAATATTCCACCTCTTGTACTCCAAAGAAACATTTGGATGTTTTTGCATATAATTATTTCTCCTGCAATAGTTTGAGCACCCTGTCCACATGTTGAATATGATCCTTCCAAGACCTGTTGTAGATTAGTATATCATCAAAAAATACTAGCACAAATTTTCTAAGGAAGGGTTTGAAAATGGAATTCATCAACCCTTGAAATGTAGAAGGTGCATTGGTAAGGCCAAAAGGCATCACCAAAAATTCATAATGACCCTCATGAGTTCAAAATACTGTTTTCGGAATATCTTCAGTCTTCATTCTAATTTGATGATATCCTGAATGAAGATCCAACTTGGTAAAATAAATTGCTCCATGTAATTCATCAATCACATGAATGGGAAATTTATCTTTAATGGTGAGATTATTGAGCTCTCTATAATCCAAACACATGCACCATGATCCATCCTTATTGTGTACCAATACTACAGAAGTAGAGAAAGAACTTTGACTAGGTTGAATTATACCCGCCTCTAACATTTCTGCAATCATACGTTCAATTTCACTCTTTTGGACATAAGGATATCTATCAGGCCTGATGTTTGGAGGAACACTTCCTGGAATCAAATGAATAGCATGATCATGATCACGAATAGGTGGGATTCCTTTGGGAGTTTTAAACACCTTGGAATGATTGTCCAAGACTTTTTGGAGATCTGCAGAAATAGATGATTTTGATGTTGGAACTTCTAGTGAGCATAGTTGCGCAATTATGCCTCATTGTTATTTATTTAGAAGATTTATCATGACATTAGAGATTATTAACTTTCCTGACTTCCCTACAATACCCCGTAATTCGACTTCCTTTCCTTCTGAAAAAAATTCAAGAAAATTTCTTGAAAAATAAAAGCTACCATCCCCAAAGATTGTAACCATTGTACTCCTAGTACAACATCAACACCTCCCATAGGAATGGAAAGCATTGGACTATTAAATACATATTCCCCCATGGTTAGCTTTATATTATGGCATTTTCCAAATTAATTTATAGTTCCTCCATTTGCAACCATCACTTGACATTTTGGCGCTGGGTATAGAAAACAATTCAATTCTTTGGCTACCTTAGAATGAATAAAATTATGGGTACTACCTGAATCTATCAACTTTATTACCTTTTTATTCTTGATATGCTCTTCTACCTTGAGAGTTTGAGGAGTGTTAATTCCTTCTAATGCATTACATGATATGGTCAGACTCATTTCTTCCTCTTCTAGGGCTCGTTCTTGGTGTATATCCTCCTCTTTTGAAGATTCTTGTTCATTTTCTTCTTCCTCTTCACAATCTATGTAAAATAATTTCTTCTCATCACACTTATGACCTTTAGTGTATTTTCTATCACAACTATAGCAAATCCCTTTTTCTATTTTTTCTTCCAATTGTAGTGGTGTCAACCTTGTAGGTTGTGGAAATCTAGGAGTAGCAACACTTCCATATTTATAGAAGTGAGTGTTAGGCTTCCTTTTCGCCATAATTTTACATTCAATTTTTCTTGCCAACCTAAATTCCTTCTCCAATGAATCAGATTCCAAAACGTGAACTTCATGTTGGATGTTATCCTTTAACGTACCTATGAAGAGATCAATCTTGTGTTCCTCTGGAATATCCGTTACCCTTATATTAAATTTTTGGAAGTCCTTAATGTGCTCCCCCATTGAAAATTTTTGTTTAAGATATATATCAATTGGCTAAAGAATATGTTGCTCTTTGTATCCTAATATTGTGCTATTATTTCCTCCATAAAAATTGACCAAGTGACAATTTTTTTACAAGAGAAAAGCCATCAATACCATAAAAATGTATTTTGTTCTAAATGTAAAGTTGCAATGAGTACCTTTTGTGTGTTTTTCACATTATTGAGATCAAAATATTGCTCCATCTATAGTATCAATGTTACAGGATCATTTCCATCAAACTTTCTCATATCCATTTTTGGAATATGGTGGTTTTTCCCTCCAACATTAAAGTTTATGAAATCATGATTAACATTTATTTTTTTCTCATCATGTGTTCCTCTACTATATTTTCACCATTAGGAAACATTTCTTGTATCAACTTTGTCAAACCTTCCATGTCTGCTTTTAGATCATTCTTCATGTTTTCCATCTTAGCTTCCATGTCATCCATCTTAGATTCCATGTCAGCTTCCATGCCATTCTTCAAACCATCCATCTTATATTCCACGCCTTTCTTCAAACCATCCATCTTAGTTTCCATGCCTTTCTTCAAAACGTCCATGTCATTTTTTGTTGCTCTTTGCGAGAGCAAAATTTGTTGCACTTGCTCTTGTAATTTTGATATGTCATGTTGCCATTCATCATCTTCATGAGTCATAGTAGAGCCTTCTAAAGGCTTAATGGGTGTTGAATTATTTTTAGGGGCCATTTTAGAATCAAATACTCATATCTATTCTACAGTATGCGCTTGGAATCAATTCAACTTGATTCTTCAAACAAGATTTATGCAATTTGGAAAAAAAAATACACACCTTTTACTTGCTTTTGAGGAGCTTGATATTGAAATTGACTTATCTCTATACTTGTAGATCCTCAATATCTGAAATTCGGCCCTATATTATTCCTCTGAAGCTTCTTTCAAATTCCACAGGTCTGACTTGATTTGGATTACTCAAGTCAAAGTTATGTCCAATCTCCCACAATGACCTAATTATGGACTAGTTTAGTAGAGCGAACTTGTACGACTTGCCACGTGTCACTATTTGCTCCTTTGGCTCTGAAATTTATCGACAGGAAACTATAGTCCATGTGTTTCAGGTCATGTTTTACAAAATTCCAATATGATTCTTAGAGAGAGATTTATGAAGATTTTCCCACGATCACCTCTTTGAGATGAAATCCGGGAGCCTAAAAAATACCTAACTTCCACAGATCATATCTCCAAAAATATTGCGAACCAAGCTTTGAAATTTTGTGACGATGTTCCTTAGGATTTTGGATTTACTCTCTAAAAATTTTAGATTTTGAACCTTCACAGAAAAAAATTTATAGTGCAAATTCCGCAATGACCTTTTTAAGTGAAATTCAAGAGCCTGGAAAAAGGTCTAATTCCATAGATCATATCTCTGAAAATATTGTAAACAAAGCTTTGAAATTTTGCGACGTTGTTCCTCTGGATTTCATCTTCGCACTCTAAATATTTTAGCTTCTGAAACTTCTTAGAAAAAAAGGTATAGCAAAAATTCCACGATGACCTGTTTGGAGCAGCGAAACCCTAGAATCAAAAGCTCTTATTCCAAATGTTGTGAAACCAGCTCCAAAAATAGAAGAAAAGAGATATCAATGCCTTAGAAATAACCCATGGAGAAACAAAGCTGTAGGCTTGTTGAATTTAATTGTAAAATAGACAAGAGGTATTTGTAATAATAATATACTATATAAAATGCATAAGAGATGATGATAAAATGTTATAATGAGGCCCTGCTTATATACCTACGCAGGTGGCCTTTCATGACTGGGCATGTATTTTAGACATGCCCTTTTACTAACTTAAAGACTACTTACATAATCCTTAATTGACTATTTAATAATTATATTTTTTATGAATTATATTCATAACAAACCACTTCGAGGGGGCAACCTCCAATAAATTACATGAATGAACAATTCTTGGATGATACAAATTACAAAACCTCCTTTCTGTATATAAGAGTCCATGGGGCCACAATGTAATCCTAGATGACCTAAAAATAATAATTTAAGGGCACAATAATAAAAATATGGGGGTTACAGGGGTACAATAATAACAATAAGGGGGTTAAACTAACAACAATAAGGGACTATACTAGTAATATAGGGACCTAAAAATTTCATAGCTGTCGAGTTCTTGTTTCTGTGACTGCTTCAAGTTCCAATATGGTTTTTCCTTCCTCATCAAGTTCTGGCAATATTTTTTGAACTGGAAGTTTGTCCCCTATAGCCTTCTTTAAGCATGAAACATGGAAAAATAGATGCACTCGCAAAGAAGCAGGAAGCTCCAATTTGTATGCCATAGTACCAATATTTTTCAACACCTTGTAAGTACCATATTAATTTGGTGATAATTTATTTTCCTTCTTAGCTTGATTGAGGGACATTTGTTTGTATGGATGTAACCGTAAAAATACCTAGTCTCCTACATCAAAACTTCTCTCACTGTGATGTTGATCTACCTGTTGTTTCATTCAATTTTGTGCGAAATTTAGGTTATCCTTTAAGAGTTGGAGAACTTCTTGTTGATGCTCGATGTGATCTTCCACTGTTTTAACCCTAGAATTTTTCTTTAAAGAAGATTTGATGAACGATGGATGATATCCATAAAGTGCCATAAACGGGGTCATTTTTGCTGCAGTATGGAAGGAAGTGTTATACCACCATTCAATGAGAGGTAACCACTTGACCCATTGTGATTGCTTATCAGATACAAAACAACGAAGATATCCTTCCAAACATTTATTCACTATCTTAGTTTGACCATAAGATTGAGGATGATAAGATGAGTTATGAGCTAGTTGAGTACCCAAAGAAGAAAATAATTTTTCCAAAAATTTCCCGTAAAAATGGGATCTCTGTCACTTACAATAATCTTCGGGTTTCCATGTAGCTTTTGAATTGTTTCCTTAAATTCCGTAGCAACTGTACTTACTTTAAATGGATGAGATAATGCACAAAAGTGTGCATACTTGGTAATTCTATCAACTTATCACCATGATGACACTCTTTCCTTTAGACTTAGGTAAACCTGTGATAAAATCCATTGAAATCTCCTCCCAACATTGACTTGGAATGGATAAGGTTGTAAAAGACCCGGGGTCTTAATTGTCTCAACTTTATTTTGTTGGAAAACCAAACATTCCACCATAAACTTTTGAATATCAGATTTAAGGTCATCTCAAAAAAATTGTTTCTTCACCTTGTGGTAAGTTTTAAAAAATCCCAAGTGTCCTTCTAAAGGAGAAGTGTGCAATTCCAAAAGAATCTTTCATTTTAGTTGGGAATTATTGCAAATATATAAGCGATCTTTGTACCATAAGGAATAAATTTTCCAACTAAATGTATTATATGTACTGGGATCTTGCTGTAACTTTTGAATGAGTGTCCACACTTCGTCGTCCTTCTTCCATTCATCCCTTGCTTCGATTATCCAATTTGGTTGGATAATAGAAATGGCACAAAGCCATGCTTCCACCTCTTCATCCTTTCTTGAAAGTGCATCTGCAACAACATTTATCTTCCCTTTTTTGTAGATGATTTCAAAGTCATAACCCAAAATATTTGTGACCCATTTTTTCTTCTCTTCTGAAGATAGTCTTTGTTTCAAAAAAGTGTTTAAGACTATCATGATAATTTTTTACCTTGAACTGTCTTCCCATTAGGTAAGGTCACCATTTCTTTAGTGCATGTAGTATTTCCAACATTTCCTTCTCATAAATAGCCTTTTTTAAATACTTTCCTTTGATTGGACGACTTTCAAAAGCAATGGGTCTTCCTTCTTGCATTAAAACAACACCAATTCCATTTCCTGAGGCATCACATTCCACAATAAAGGTTTTTGTGAAGTTTGGCGTAGCTAAGACTGGTGCTAGGCACATTGCATCTTTAAGATGTTCAAAGGCCTTAGTTGCTTCAGGAGTCCATGAAAGTGCATATTTCTTCAATAATATTGTTAGAGGTGCTGCCATTCTCCCATAATTCTTAACAAACTTGTGATAATACCCTGTTAACTCGAGAAATGCACACAAATACTTTATGGTTTTGGGGACTTTCCATTCCTTAATGGCTTTAATTTTGTTAGGGTCTACCTTAACACCCTCATGAGATATAATATGAACCAGATATTCCACCTCTTGTACTCCAAAGAAAAATTTGGATTTTTTTGCATATAATTGTTTCTCCTCCAATATTTTGAGCACCCTGTCAACATGTTGAACATGATCCTTCCAAGACCTGTTCTAGTTTAGTATATCAACAAAAAATACTAGCACAAATTTACTAAGGAAGGGTTTGAAAATGTAATTCATCAACCCTTGAAATGTAGAAGGTGCATTGGTAAGGCCAAAAGGCATGACAAAAAATTCGTAATGAACCTCATGAGTTCGAAATGATGTTTTCGAAATATCTTCCATCTTCATTCTGATTTGATGATATCCTTAACAAATATCCAACTTGGTAAAATAAATTTCTCCATGTAATTCATCCAATAATTAATCAATCATAGGAATGGGAAATTTATCTTTGATAGTGAGATTATTGAGCTCCCTATAAGCCGGATGCATGCTCCATGATCCATCCTTCTTGTGCACCAATATGATTGGAGTAGAGAAAGAATTTTGACTAGGTTGAATTATACTAGCCTCTAACATTTATGCAATCATACATTCAATTTCGCTCTTTTGGAAATAAGGATATATGTAAGGCTTGATGTTTGGAGGAACACTTCCTGGAATCAAATGAAAAACATGATCATGATCACGAATAGGTGGGATTCCTTTGGGAGTTTCAAACAACTTGGAATGATTGTCCAAGACCTTTTGGAGATCTGGAGAAATAGATGATTTTGATGTTGGAACTTCTAGTGAGCATAATTGTGCAATTACGCCTCGTTGTTCTTTCTTCAGAAACTTTGTCATGAAATTAGAGCTTATTATCTTTCCGGGCTTCCCTGTGATAGCCCATAATTCGATTTCCTTTCCTTCCGAAAAAAAATTCAAGAAAAATTCTTGAAAATTAAAAGCTACTGTCCCCAGTGATTGTAACCATTGTACTCCTAGTACAACATCAGGACCTTCCATTGGGATGGAAAGCATTGGACTATTCAATAAATATTCCTCCATGGCTAGCTTGATATTATGGCATTTTGTAGAGAAATTTATAGTTCCTCCATTTGTAACCATCACTTGACATTTTGGTGCTGGGTGTAGGAAAAAATTCAATTCCTTGGCTACCTTACAATGAATAAAATTATGGGTACTACCTGAATCAATCAACACTATTACATTTTTCTTCTTGATATGTCCTTCTATCTTGAGAGTTTGAGGAGTGGTAATTCCTGCAAATGCATTACACGATATGGTTGGGCTCATTTCTTCTTCTTCTAGGGTTGGTTCTTGGTGTATATCCTCTTCTTTTAAACTTTATTGTTCATTTTCTTCCTCCTCTCCACAATCTATGTAAAATAAATTCTTCTCAGCACACTTATGAACTTTAGTGTATTTTATATCAAAACTGTAGAAAATCCCTTTTTATCTTTTTTCTTCCAATTGTTGTGGTTTCAACCTTGTATGTTGTGGAAGTATAGGAGTAGCAACACTTCCATATTTATAGATGTGAGTGGTAGGCTTACTTGTTTCCATAATTTTACATTGAATTTTTCTTGCCAACCTAAATGCCTTCTCCAATGAATCAGGTTCCCAAACACTGACTTCATGTTGGATGTTATCCTTTAAAGTCCCTCTGAAGACATCAATCCTATGTTAATCTGGAATATCAGTTACCCTTATATTCAATTTTTGGAAGTCCTCAATGTGCTCTACCACTGAACCCTTTTGTTTGAGATTTATCAATTGGCTAAAGAAGGTTTTGCTCTTTGTATCCTCATAATGTGCTATCATTTCCTCCGTAAAATTGACCAAGTGACAATTTTTTTATGGGAGAAAAGCCATCGATACTAGAAAAATGTGTTTTTTTCTAAATGTAAAGTTGCAATGCATACCTTTTGTGTGTTTTTCACATTATTGAGATCAAAATATTGCTCCATCTGTAGTATCCATGCTACGGGATCCTTGCCATCAAACTTCCTCATATCCATCTTTGGAATATGGTGGTTCTCCAATCTGACATTAGAGTTTATGAAATCATGATTAACATTTATTTTGTTCTCATCATGATTTTCCTCTACTATATTTTCGCCATTAGGAATCATTTCTTGTATCAACTTTGACAAATCATAGTATCCCAAAAGGGAGAATGCAGTAATACTAAAACACAATATAAGAACTGCAGCAAGGTAAACAATAAATCTTAAGACAACATCAGAATTTACAGAGAAGATGAGACATTTTATTATATTGGAGAAGATTCAGTTACACAATGTACAAAATATGAGGGGATCTAGCCAAACAGATGGTCTAGAATCACCTAGAAAACATGCCACAATAGGCACTGCGTAGATGGGGAGCCACTAAAGAAAATACTGCGTTGTCCCTTCAGTAGAATATGAATATATGACTGGAGGCTGAAAAGGAAAATGCAGATCTACTCAAATCTGGAGCTCAGATGATGCCAATATTTAATATTTTGCCAAGGTGATGGATTCCCAAGATAACCGAGAAATGATTTTCCAGATCTACAACTTTGGAAAATCACCCTCCTAGGATTTGATCCTTGATCTACTGGGAAATATAGATCTAACAGATAGATGGCTAAAATATGTCACAATATCAGATCTAAGCTTGAAGGGTTGATCCCTTCTTCAGATATACAAGATAGAAGCTCTAGATCTAGCTTCTCTATCCTCTAATAATGATTACAGCTTCTGAAACACAACTGCCAATAGAAACTATGCTGTGATGGAAAGAGAGGCCTTATGCTTGATGAAATATGCCGCAATAAACACCAGGCTGGTGGAAAGACTAATGGCAATGTGAGGGGATGATCCCTCACAGGATTACCATCTAAAATTCTAGCAACTTCCTTCCTCATTTTGGATCTGCAAATTGGACAGCGTAATTCTTGAAGGAAATACTACTACTAGGAGGTCAATATCTTTCGGCCTGATGCTACATCTGAAATGAAGCTCTAGGAATGCTGATATATAAGCCCAAGGTGATAGGAATAAACCCTCATGTTGGAACTGGGTCTCCTACAAAGCTGCGAATTTGGTCCATTTTGTATATTTTTTATTATATTTAGTCTAACGCAGGGGTTTTGGGGTGGTTCAAAGCCCCTAATGCATTGTAAGTGGGTCAAGGGTAGACCAAGAGTCCACAAAACATGGTTTGCAAACCATTGGATGTGTAGTCTAGAGTATTATAAATAGTTGAACATTTTTGAGTCGATAGGCAGGAATGAATTGGAATTGATGCTATGTGCGAACTGTTAGATCTATAGGGTTGGTTGGGTAAGGACTCCTGTTGGTTGTATGTGTGGAGATCCTCTGTCCTGCTATGTGCAGACCCTGCTGCTGTGTGTGTAGGTTGGGTTTTGGGTATTCTAAGTAAATCTGATAGATTAATGAATGCGGAAGGTTGTTGGAATATCTGAATCTATTGGACTTATTGCTGATGTGAATTTGTGGTATCTGATTGAGTATGTATGTTTTTATGTTATTGATTTAAGATGTGAAAGTACTTGCGTTACTTGTTTATGTTGCGATCTAGATCTGTTATGTTATGCTTTATATGATAACTTTGGTAATGTTTTATAAGTCTATGATCTGTTAGTTACTGTGATTATAATTGGTATTGTGCACGTGGATGCGAAGGATATCAATAGATCAAGGTTTTGTGATATAAGATCTGGTAACTATAAGGGTGAACGCAGCTCCGCTTGACTTACCTACCCTCTCCTAGGGTGCGGAAACCTGGTTCCAGCACCCTCCCATACTACTTCAGGTGAGACTTTGGCCTGCGCAAGCAAGTCACTGCCGAAAGGGCCAGTAGTATAGGGGTTTTTTGGCAAACCTTAACCTCCGAACTTGGGTCAGGACCCCTCGAGCCAAAAAATGGTTTCATTACTGGGATCAAGAGCTTTTTGAGAGAGAGATCAGGTAATGCCAAGGTCGTATTGGAAACTTGAAAGAAAAGAAATCAATGAATGGTTTGAACAACAAGTTCAGGAATTCACAGTAAAAGAAAATCACAGTAAGAGGTTGACCACCGAAGAGTGGAAAAATATGTATATTTTCATGGAGATCTATGAGATCTTCTTTGCAAAAATTGTGATCGAGCTCCAAGAGTGGCTCGCAAGGTTGGTCGAATTTCATAAGTGTTGGAAAGACGAGCGGGTCACACAGTGGACCCCAGAATTGATCTAATAGTTAGAGAATATTGATAACACCATCACTCACATGGTGGATCACTGGGTGGATAGTGTGCTTGGAGGGTTCATGAAAAATTTTTCCATCGATCTGTTCGTCTCCTACTCTGAAGCAGAGAAAATATTCTTCAAGGGTTTTCGGGGTAAGTTTCTGAAAACCTTACCACTGCTGATTAAGATATTACTGTGCGAAAAGAGTATTTTGTGTAGCCACACCGAATGAATGACCTCTGAATTGGACAGAAGTATGACGCAAAGTGGAAAATAATATCGAACCAACCAAGAAGGATATAGATTTGTCTACAATCTATTAAGAGAAGCAGATGTGCAGAGTCCCCCAGCCACACCACTTTCAAACCAGCATAAGGGTAACAACTCACCTACACCTCCGCCACTACTGGAAGATGCCATGGATGCACAAATGAAGTTTCCTAACTTTAAGGGTGTGGGAGATGAAGACATGGATCAGTTCTGGTGTTACCGGTCAAAATACCTCCTCATCAGCTTAGAGGGGAAGACAAATATGGAAGAAGTACAAAGACCTAAATTAAACCTATTTCTGCCAGGGTAACGCATATATAGAACAAAACAAGAGCGTTATAATGTAGGAAATCAATACATTGGCCACGTTAGTGGCTAGGGCAATGCTCTGTTTACATTGGAGGGACACATTACCCGTGTTTTAAGTTTGAATTTGGAAAAGAGCGCGGTGAAAGATTTGAATCTCCGACTTTCCCTCACAAAGGAGTCAGTGCACAAAGGAAACTGCAGAAGCACCAGTTCATTATTGGTCATTTCCATAGAAGACTGAACTCCAAGAGAGGCAAAAGCATGGAGATCAAGGAAACATCTAAGCCTTTTCCATTTCAAACTAGTGGAAAGAGAAGGGAAAAAATGGCCTTCTCCCTCTCCTATAAGAAGGAGCTGAAGGCTCTTAATTGAAGGTCGAAGGATTGCTCAAAATTTCTTGTATACTTGTGGAATAGAGAATAGTGTGACATTGTGAAGGCCAAGAGTCAAAGAGGCTCCTAGAGAGCTTGTTGGCTTGGAATTCTTCACTTGATAGAGAAGAGAGATTGGGAGACTGAGGAGGGCTTGGTACAACCGATGGTTGTAATCCTCCTTCTTTCAAAATCAATAGAACTATGTTCATTTTGTCCATTCGATGCTTAATGTTATATTGTTGTTTCAATATTTTCTTAGTATGATATGAATGGCTCAGATGTGTATAATCTAGATGTTTATTATTGATTTAATTGATAGAATACTTGTTATATTAGAAATTACACAGGTGCTTTGACTGATTGGAGGACTCAGATTTGGAGCCGGTGAAGAAGGACTCTTGCTTTGCTGCGTAGCACTCTCCAAAGGATTCTAAAGCTGTCAAAGAGGTAATTCTCTATTGTATTCCTTCAAGTTATTTCAAGATAATATGAACATGCTCATGCCATCTTTGTGAACAGCATAGCTAATCTTACTGTTTGCCTCGGGCACCGGAAAGCCCTGAGAGGGATATACAAAAACCAACCACCCAAGCAGTTTACCCTATAGTAGAATTGGCGACTCCGCTGGGGAGTGTCCTCATAGTTTCCGGAATATTTTTCCCTTCATTTCTTCTCTCCTCTGTTCAGTATCTTTCCGACCATTTTTTGATGCCCAGTAGACATACCAAACACTTGCAGAGTTCAATCCTATTCCTGTCTGGCCAACTGAAGAGATTTTCCCTGGTTAACGCGACCTATGCAGTTCATCCAGTGCGTTATAATGCGGTCTAGGATTAAATACAGTGCGTTATAATGCTGTATTTTCTCACAGACAGAGAGTTACTCAGCGAAAAACCCTGTTGTTCACTACTGTGACTGTGTTTTAGTTGTAGAGTTTTTTGGCCACCAGTACCTTTCACAGACTGAATCCCTGTGCTTGTCTGCTAAAGCTGGCATTGATTATTTGTTTCTCTTATTTAGTTAGTGTGCAAAGCATTTACTTTTTTAAAGAGAAATTATTTTTTTCTACATTTAGCTGAGTTTATTCTGAAAGTTTAGTTCACAGACTATTAAAGAGGTAGATAGAAGTCTGAATCTTGAAACTTGAGCTGTGTTATTTACATGTTGGTGCATGGATGATTGATAAAGAAACACTCTTCATTGAAGTTAATATTTAGAGCATGTTTTGCATGGTTTATTGAGTCAGAGTCTCACTATACTTCATACGTCCATTCCCCCTCTGCAAGACTAATAACAAAGTACACTAAAAACAAAGCGATAATAAAATCAATCTAATAACTCTTTTTTGAGCTCACACAAATAGTAGTTCAGGCTAGGATCTTGGGTTAGGAAAGTGAGAAAACTACCCAAGATTTCAAAACATGAAAACTAGAGTCATTAACGAGTGAAATCCTGTTGCACTCACATTATTGGGACCGTTCCTTTACCGGAGCTCAGCGCGAGACAACACTTGGGTGCACTAGAAGGTAGCCCGCCTTCGACTGCATCCTGTGGGTGTGTTATATATTGGGGTTCTCTTCGGGGATGTCGAAACTAGATCGGGGATCTAGGTATTCTTCCCATATAGCACACTGTCCTTGATCGTGGACCCCCCTGATGATGTCTGTGATTTGAGGTATCCTTAGTGGCCATACTTTTAGGGACTTACACAAGGTGACTGGGACGGGCTGTCCTGGTACCTGAAACAGATGGACCTACTCTGTCTTCAGTCTTTAGGAGGGTACTCGTCTTCACGAGAGTGCTTACACCTATCGTCCGGGGTTCGGGCGAAGCTCTAGAGTAACCGTAACTGTACTTTCGACCAACCCTCTCTGTATGCTATTGTGAGACTGGATTTCATCACCAGTGAACGGTAGTACTCAGACATGGCACCCTATACTGGCTGCTTGCTGATTGATTTTAGAGATTCTTTTCTTTTTAGTAAGTGTGTGGTTACTGTCACTTGAGACTTCATAATATATCACATTTTAATAAAATTTGTTAAAATTAAACCGGTCACCGTGGCATCCCCTGACCCACGCCGTCTGTCTCGACGACAGCAAGGTCTACCTCCTCTCACCCTAGAGGAAAGATTGAACCTTGGTGAACCCGGGCCTTCTACGAAAGAGCAGTCTCCTCTGACTAATCTTGATTATCACATAGACCCTTATCAGCCGGAACTTCCAGAGGACCCTTTCACTGAAGGCATTGTACCTAATTACAATCCTCCGCTCACTGATCCGTTAGGACCTGTGATAATCTAGATTCCACCGTGCCAAGATATGTCGGCGGCAACACCAACATCTATTTCTCCACCAGTATCCACAGGGTCGATACCAATGCCAACCATTCCTGGTTCGCCATCATCCTCCCCGCCGGTGATCAGTTCTATGTCGTTACTGGGTAACCCCAGTAGTCAACATATGCCTACCCCCAACCCTATGGTCAACACAACTGTTAGTAGTTTACCGAACCCTTCGGCATCTACTCCTACCGTGATCACGTTGGGGACCACGGTAGCTCCTCCCACGAGCACGACTACTTCGGTGCCCTTTAGCAACCCTTTCGGTTGGAACCATCTGTTGAGTTCAAACCCCCTGGCCACTACACCAGGGGGCAGTGTTATTAGTACACAGGTAGCAGGGAATATTTCTCTTCCTATGCAATCCTTAGGAAAAATGGGACAACCCATTGCAAATACTATCCCCTTAAGTGGTTCAAACATAGGTGTAGGATCTATACCGTTGCCAAATTATGCAAATACTAGTATGCCGCCGAGAAACTCTATTGCATCCATTTGGACTAACCAACCCCAACCTTCGTCTGGAGTGGGAGGGCACTTTTACGCTGGGGGCAACCAACCATTTTCCTCTCAATACACTATGCCCTATGGACAACAACCGTATGTTCCTACTCCTCCACCTATGGGAGGTTTTTATCAAAGTCCCACTTACCCTTCTGGCAACACATGGATGGGAGGACCCTATGGTCCAAATAATCAGCCCATACTGCCTTAGTTAGACTCGGGGGCAAATCCACAATTGCCATTCTTGGCAGCTTTGGACATACCCGACATCCATAAGCTGACGAACGATCCCATCAACCATAACTCGCTTTGGCCTCCAATACCGCATAAGATTCCTTCCGATATCCCGAAGTTCGACGGGAAGCATGGGGACGACCCCGCCGCACACATCACTACCTTCCATTTATGGTCCATATCCAATTCCATGGTAGATGATAGTGTTCGACTCTGACTGTTTTCCTGCACCCTTACAGGCAATGCTGCCAAGTGGTACATTGAATTACCACGTGCCGCCATCAATACGTTTGGCGATTTAGCGACGAAGTTCTTAAAGAACTTCCAACTACCAATTAGAGTGGAAATCGGAATAGAATTGTTAACATCACTGCTCCAAGACACCGCCACCCACATCTCCGACCATATTCATGAATGGAGACGTAGGAGGAGGCTTGTCAAAGCACCAATACTGGACCATCTCTTAGCCAATTGGTTTTGCAAGTCTCTTTTACCCCATATCTCTAAAGACATTGGCCTTTCTGGTGCGGTGACAGAAGATCAATGTATTTGTCGTGCCCAACACTTGGATTTAATCTATTCACAATTCGGCACGCTTTACGATCTGCTTCCCCATGCCCCTGGTAACCCAAACCCTCCGGCTACTTAGAAAACTGGAGCTCATGCCGATGGTCTCGTTGGCACGATCTCTGGTGTAGCCACCAATCAGTCTCGGGGGAAAACCTCCCAGCCATCCTCGGCTGCCACCGCCCCCCATCAAACGACTCCTCTCCCTTCCGCTGAGATAAATTCGGTGCAAACCTCATAGAAACCTAGCAGAAAAAATAGGAAGAATAAGAAGAAAACATCTTATTCGGAAGAGCAGTCTGATAATCAGAATAACGCTAATCAGAAAAATGCTGCTAGAAATGACAAAGGAAAGGATAAACCCATGAAATTTCCTTGTAAAATCTGTGCGGAGGACCACTTGACATACAAATGTCCTCGGTTGCAGGAATGCACAAATTTTATTGCTAACAAGGATTCTGGGAGAACACCTGCCGTTCTTCACAATCCCTTCCCCAATCAACAGCAGCAACATCAACATATGGTTGACAATTTGCCACAACCCCATCAACGGGGCAATGGTGGTTCGTATCCTTTCGACGAAGGACCATCTGCCATTTATGGAATCGAGAGTATTGACCTTCAAACTCATGCCAAGCTTTATGGAACTCCTACCATAGATGCTCAGGAACCGGGAACTAGTTCCAATCCGCCGCCGCCCAACGATTTACATATCGAAAGGCCTACTGTTGAACCTGTAATTCGTCCCCCCAAAGGGACACTTCGACACACGAATCATAATACCTCTACACGTGCAGCCCAAAACTACAATATTGTAGAAGATTTGGCGCAGGCACCGTCAACTATGTCTGCACTTGAAGTATTACAAACTTGTCTAGCACAAAGGAAAGCCTTGCTTTCGGCCATTGGTGGAATAGATCCCCAGGATTCCATGCTAGTAGTCTTTGATATGGAAAAAGCTAAACCTCACCTCTCGCATCAACTCGCATTCTAGGTGTAGGTTGTGTCAAAAGGGAGACCCATCCATCACACTGTCATAGACGAAGGTGCTTCGACCTACGTTATGTCACAAGCTTGCTGGCTGAATTTAGGTTCTCCTACTCTAACCCTGCCATCGAATTCCCTCAAAGCTTTCGATGGCCACACTTTTCTACCAAAAGGATACCTTGCTAGCTTTCCCATCACTCTGAGTGGGAAAATGGTAAACGTGGACGTTGAAGTCGTAGAGCATCATCTCGACTATAATCTATTGCTCGGTCGCAGTTGGTCTTATGCTATGACTGCCATCGTGTCTTCGGTCTTCCGACTCATCCTATTTCCATTGGATGGGAAAATAGTCACGGTCGACCAGCTATCCTTCTACACCCCTGATTATTCCACTTTACCAAGTAGCTCTGTACCCCTAATAGGAGGTGTCCCTGACTCTTACGTTAGTATCAGTACCGGTCTTCTGAAGGCATCTTCCCTACTGGGTTGTTTTCCTCTACCGCCGCCGCAGATCCCAAACATGGTTGCAATGATATCCACCTCTTCAGATGGCTCTATCGACCCATGGATCATCCCAGCACCTTCAGATATTGATTCCTATGGAGATCAGATGCCGCTTTCGCCAGTTGAGTTGGCTTACCAAGCCATCCAAACCGCATCTGAACCCTCCACTGATATGGTTTTGACCACAGGTACGACCCCCTCTGCCATAACAGTTCTCTCTAAGGATCTCCTCAATGAAGTCTGGCCTACAGACGAAGCTATTCGAGAGATCATTTCATTAGAAGAATGACCTTGGGGAGAGTTCCACCATCGCGCTTCGACAATTGATTTGGAGGCGATAAAAACTGAAATCCCGTCTTTTGACCAACCTGAGATAGTTCCCTCCTCTTATACAACTGTCCACACTATCGATTTAGAAGGGAACATGGGTAATATTTCCAAGACTCTGCTCATTGATATCTCGGTCAAGACAGGTATCATGGAAAATATTCCGTATTGTTTTTCAAATACCACACCTTTCCAACTTGCTTTCGGCCTGGAGGTAGTACTTCCAATCGAGTGCGAAATCCCATCGCTTAAACTGGCCGTTGAACTCTTGCCTGGCACCACCGACACAGAAGAGCGCTTGCTATCGCTCGATAATTTAGAAGAAACTCGTCGAGATGCTACATTAGCACTCGAAGCTCACCAGCGCCGAGTTAAAGCTCAATACGACAAATCTGTCAAGCCTCGTTCTTTCCAAGAGGGCGATCTTGTTCTACTTTATGATAAAAAACACGACCTCTTGGGGGCAGGAACACTCCAACCTTTATGGCTCGGTGCCTACATCGTTACTAAAGCCCTCTCAAAAGGAGCTTACGAACTACAGGACTGTAATGGAATTCCACTCGAGGAGCCCCGCAACGGGCTCTATCTGAAGAAGTATTTTGCCTAGTTTCACACTAGGCATATGCTTTGTAATTTTATGTATATAAGTTTTGCCTATTTTTATTTTGATGCTTCTGGATTATTTGTTTGGTTTAAGGTGTTTTTCTCATGTAATCTTTTTCTTTCGCACAGATGTCATCACATTCGTTATCATACGTCGAGTATGCAGACGGTGCTAGTCGTCACACTAGACACATTGCTTCAGCTGCTTGGGTTCTCTATACTCCTGAGTCGGACCTTCTTGGTTCCGGGGGGATCTTCCTGAGTAACGCCACCAACAATGTGGCCGAGTACATGTCAGTGATGCAACTCCTCAAGGAAGTGGCATCTCGTGACATCTCCGATTTAGTGGTCAGGTTAGATTCCCAACTCATCATTATGCAGTTAAACAATCATTACCGTGTCCGCCACCCTGTGTTGTTACATTATTTTTTATGAGTGTGACTTTTAGAACGTCAATTTCAAACAATCACATTTGAGCACGTTCCTAGGGAATTTAATGCATTAGCTGATTCTTTGGCAAATTATGTGTTAGATTGGCATTTGTCACATTTATTGTAAAAGATTTACTCATGAGTACATATATTTTTATCACATCAAAAAATGCATAAAAATTTAAAAACACAAAATCACCAAATATATATATATATAGATATATGTCGTGTCTAGTACACAGAAAACATCAAAAAGAAAATCTCCCAAAACTTGGGGTGTTTTACAAAATTTGGCTACACTAAGCCATTCTCTGACACTAATACATCTACTCCAGTAGCTAAGCCTGATGCTCATAATAGCATACAACTGCTCTAGCTATCCTCCTCAGAGGAACCAGGTATCTCTCCGTCACACCCACAGTATGCCACTGCAGATGAACTGGAACCTCCCGCATAGGAAGCGGTGGTATACCCATGCTCAGACCCTCCAAATTCCTGGAGAGTTCATGTAAAATTTGGGTATCATCGTCGTCGCCGGCTTCCGCACCCTCTATAGGTGCGCCAGCCCCGGGTAGCTGCAATCCTCGCCGTGCATAGCAAGGGGCCCCATCTGGACGGACAGGTGCCACATCTGTGTCAAGCAAGCAAAATTTTCATGTCAAAACTAAATTTTCACCCCTTTCTAAAACAAAAATTTTTTACATAGACATTCGAAAGCTAAAAAACAAAAACTTCTTTGAAAACAACTGATCATTTTTTCTTACCATCGGGCCCCCACTGGGTGCCAGGGGGCAAGACTAGCTTGGGATCGCCTGTGAAGTTCATCCTTGCATAGGGATAATCCTCAATCATGATGATCTGAGAGTCCAGACAATCAAAAAATCCCTCATCAAAACAGTGACGGACGGGACCCTCTCCAGTCCGTGGAAGCAAAGTGGCCCACCGAGCCTGCCTCGGCTCGCGTGGACCCAATGGCGCTGTAGGGATCCTGGGCCTCATCAGTGGTATCCGCTCCAATATGAAAGAAACAATCAGTGTACCGTACCCAAACTCTCTTTGAGTATGGGTCTTGCAAGCAGTAAGCTCTGCTCGGACCCGATGGACCACACCGTCACACCAGTCGAAAACCTGAGGCTGCATACAATCCAAGGCTAAAAGCATTTGAGCCTTGGTTGCCACATGCTGACTCTTGGCACCTACCAAGCGAACAATCATCCATAGAATAGACCGCAAGGGTCTCAAAGTCACTTGTGCAATAGGTATCCAATTACTCACAGCCTGGGTGCCACGTATGCAGTGCGCATGGATCAAATCATTAGTGGAACGAGGGTCAGCTCTGGACCCCATCAAATTGGGCCTCGCCCCACGACATGAAAAGCCGGTCAAAAAGTAAACATCATCTTTTTTGATGGCGAGCTAGTTGCCACCAATCCGAAAGACATGATGCCGCTCGTCCCACTGCTGGATCAGCCACCTCAGGAGGTCCTCTTGACCCCTCATCAGTTCTAAATGGGCATACTTAAGCAATCCGCACCTCCAGAGAGCCATTAAACTTGCCGCATCCATCACCATCTCTCGCTCTTCCTGCTCATGCTCTCTCTCTCGCCAGATACTCATGATTAACAGCTAAACACCTGCAAATGAAACATTTCCAACCGATTAAAATTTTCCTGGACACTTCAAAAATGGAAAAATTGAATTGTTAGAAAGCATGTTGCGCCTAACGTAGGAGATAATACAAAACAGAGTGTTCTAACGCGTACTTCCCTCACGGGTTATGCGTTTAACGCGGTTGTTGTACTCCTGACCCGCGTTAGGCGCAAATATTTTTCTAGGGCCTCAAAATTTCCTAATTTTGAACCAGCAAAAACTAAAAAAATTGGCAATTAAATGATAACAGGAGGTTCTAGCTCTTACCTGGATCTCGCGGAATAGAAAACTGTTGCCCGGATTGACCGTAATCATCAGCTGAAATTTTCACCCCTTTTGTACTCCAGAGCTTCTTCACAGCACTCAAAACAGTGAAAATGAATGTCTTCTGACCTTCTTATAGCAAATTCCGGGGCATAACTCTCTTTCGTCAGTCGGAAAAGTCGTGATTCCTCACTGTACGCATGTCGCAACTCTCGAGATTTGGTACTGATGATTCTAATAAGGGATCAAGATTTATGTGCAGACATACTCATGTTTTATCGAGCATTCTTTTTATGGTATTTTTCTTTCTCATTAATCCGAAAAACCTCGAGTTCTCTTCTTCGGGCTCGTTAAACTTACACGAAGTTGGCATCGAGTGTTCTTTTTGGTATTTCTTGCTCGTTAATCCGAAAAACCTAGAGTTTTCTTCTTCAGACTCATTAAAACTATGGAGAAGTACTGAGCATTCTTTTAGGAATCTTTTTCTCGCTCATAAAACCGAAAAAATCCCGAGTCACCTTTGTCAGACTCGTTAAACTATTGAGACAAAGACCAAGGAGCCATTCTTTTCCTCTCTTTCAAAGCTCTTTAAACATAAAAAGTATATCGAGTTTTCTCCGCGTGACTCGTTAAAATTTCACGAAGGTACCGAGTTTTCTTTGTTGGACTCGTTAAAATTTCACAAAGAATATTGAGTTTACTTCGTCTCCTCGTACTCATAACAAAATGAGGTAGACGTCCATTGAACAAAGATTTCTCACTTTTCCGGATTCGATGGACTAACTAATGGAAAATGAACTGTTTCGGGCTTACTATTACCCCTTTGCCGTGCCCGGTTATCAAGACATGACAAAGGTACCCCAATGGAGCCGTCTTTTACGACATTTTTCAGACTCCCTAAACATGAAAAATTCATCGAGTTTTCTCGTCTGGACTCGTTAAACCTAATCAGACAAGACATGGAGTTGTCTTTTATGACATTTTTCAGACTCTCTAAACATGAAAAATTCACCGAGTTTGCTCATCTGGACTCGTTAAATCTAATCAGATGGGGCACAGAGTTGTCTTTCCTGAAATTTTTCAGACTCTCTAAACATGAAAAATTCACCGAGTTTACTCGTCTGGACTCGTTAAACTTAATCAGACGGGGAAAAATTTGGACAAAATGGATATTACCTCTATTACATTTTCAAAAAAGGTCGATTTGGCAGCAAAATTCTTGAACATGGCACTTCCCAGAAAACTCTTTCGCAGTTAGCCGAACCCTACCATCTATGAGTATTAGCCTTCATTTCCCAGTGTCCCTGCACCGGTAAAATCCTAACACACTCTTTGGTGTTCAACACACTTCAGCTGCCTAGTACCCTACTAGAGTGCCTTCTATTGTTCAAGCAGATCTCGCTATCTACTGCTCCTGTTATCAACCAAACCGTTCATTATGCCAGAAATTATTTGTCGTCTGATGTTCCCATTTACTCTTCTTATCTCAAATCATAAACAAAATCAGTTGGTTTCTGTTTCGTGTTGACTGATGTAGGACGCCTCAGTGCCTACCTCTCAACAGATCACTTCCTATCGACTTCAACACCTTATCTAGGAAGTTGATCCAGAAACACATCAGTACCCAGATACTTGCAGACATCAGTGGCAGGTAGTCTTGTGTTTGATCAAGGGTCTTCATCATTGGCTCTTGGTCAAATGATTCTACGAGTGTTCGACTTCAACTCCTTTTATTCACACTCGCTAGATTGTACTGGGCATCTTAGGGACCATCATCATTATCGATGGCCACCTTCGCGTCTGTTAACAGTTTTCATTATTGACTGGTAATCAGACGATTTCTCACATGTTCGACGACAACTCCCTCATTCACATGTTGAGAAATATGCAGTTTAAGTGAATCGGCAGTCAAGACCTTGGGGAAAAAGGCTACACCATTAAAGTTGTGTTCCCTTCCCCAAGCTGCGATATTGTTTATGGAGACAGCTTCTTCAGCCTGATCCTGTTATGACAGACACTTCCACATTGTGCCTATTGGTGGATAGATTCTTCATATCTCTATTCTAGAGAAATCATGTTTTTTAAAGCTACTAAGCATGGGACATGCCCGACTCTTGGAAAATACTATATTTTCTGACATATGTTGTTGTTTCAGGTTTTCCTCAGTCTTTCAATCTCTCTCTCTCTACAAATTATAAAGTATTTCGGCCATCGTCTTCGTCTCTGACCTCACACTTTAGGGGGCATCTGTTATAGGTTAAAATACCTCCTCATCGGCTCAGAGGAGAAGACAAATATGGAAGAAGTACAAAGACCTAAATTAAACCTATTTCTGCCAGGGTAACGCATATATAGAACAGAACAAGAGCGTTATAACGCAGGCAAGCAATACATTTCCCGCGTTAGTGGCTAGGGCAACGCTCTGTTTACATTGGAGGGGCGCGTTACCCGTGTTTTAAGTTTTAATTGGGAAAAGAGCGCGGAGAAAGATTTGAATCTCCGACTTTCCCTCACAAAGGAGTCAGTGCACAAAGGAAACTGCAGAAGCACCAGTTCATTATTGGTCATTTCCATAGAAGACTGAACTCCAAGAGAGGAAAAAGCATGGAGATCAAGGAAACATCTAAGCCTTTTCCATTCCAAACTAGTGGAAAGAGAAGGGCAACAATGGCCTTCTCCCTCTCCTATAAGAAGGAGCTGAAGGCTCTTAATTGAAGGTCGAAGGATTACTCAAAAGTTCTTGTATACTTGTGGAATAGAGAATAGTGTGACATTGTGAAGGCCAAGAGTCAAAGAGGCTCCTAGAGAGCTTGTTGGCTTGGACTTCTTCACTTGATAGAGAAGAGAGATTGGGAGACTGAGGAGGGCTTGGTACAACCGATGGTTGTAATCCTCCTTCTTTCAAAATCAATAGAACTATGTTCGTTTTTTCCATTCGATGCTTAATGTTATATTTTTGTTTCAATATTTGCTTAGTATGATATGAATGGCTCAGATGTGTATAATCTAGATGTTTATTATTGATTTAATTGATAGAATATTTGTTATATTAGAAATTACGTGGGTGCTTTGACTGATTGCAGGACTTAGATTTGGAGCCGGTGAAGAAGGACTCTTGCTTTGCTGCGTAGCGCTCTCTAAAGGATTCTAAAGCTGTCAAAGAGGTAATTCTCTATTGTATTCCTTCAAGTTATTTCAAGCTAATATGAACATGCTCATGCCATCTTTGTGAACAGCATAGCTAATCTTACTGTCTGCCTCGGGCACCGGAAAGCCCTAAGAGGGATATACGAAAACCAACCACCCAAGCAGTTTACCCTATAGCATCTGGTTTGTCATAGGAGATCAGTATGGACTGCGCAGAACGTAGCTAGTGATGCAGTGAAGAGGGCACAATTTTCCCTTGCCTTTGAAGGAAGGGCTTTGGACTGGTACATGGGATACATAAGCCAACATGTGAACGCAACCATTGAAGAGATTAAAAATGCCTTGAAACAACAGTTCAAGAAGCCTAAGTCCTACTCTCAAATAGTGGTTGATCTAAAGGATTTTAGGCAAGGGCCTTCTGAGTCTATATGGGAGGCCGATCAGTGACTAAAGAAGGCGATCAGAGAAGGAGGATTTTAGTATGATCACAGACAACACATGAAATGGTTCATTTCTATAATGTTGCCTCACCTACGCATACCTATGGGTCACCAAACTTTTGAATTGCAGGAAAATTCCTTGGAGGTCACTATGAAGTTAGAAGCTGCACTGAGAGATGATACCAATATGGACATACAACAGATCTAAGGACAACTGGAGGTGATGCACATGGAGATCCATAATCTATGAAAGGAGCGAGGAGTAGAGGCTAGCCAAAAAATATGGTGCATACGATGCAGGACGAATGGTTACACCAAGGATAACTACCCTTTCTTCGCAGACTATATGCAGGCTAGGGGACCTAGCCCATTATGCCCTAGGGAAATTGCAGGATCAAGTGGGCTGGTGCTATGGTGCGATGATTGTCACATTGTGGGGTTGCACGACACAAATCACTACCCCCCCCTTGCTGCATATGTCTTAGAAGTAAAGCAGCAATGGTGCAGGTTCTGTAGGTCGGTAGGAAATGATGAACAGAACTGTTAGACATATGATTTGATGATCGATCAAGGGAATATCTATAGGATACAGTCGGATCCATCCTCGCCAAGATCCCTCTCGAACACAGGTGGCTCCCCAGCTAGGGGCAGGGGAGGCGGAAGAGGTGGAAGTGTAGGTCGGGGACAAGGGCAACTAATATGTTATAACTATGGAGAAGTTGGACACTTTTCCAGGGAATTTTCAAACCCTACAAGGTAGTCTTGCTAGTATTGCAGATAAATGGACCATGCGATTGAAGACTGTCCAACCTTGATAGCAAGATGTAGGAGAAGCAGCCGACACCTACGCAGAATGTGCAGAGGGTTAAGGCTGAACTGCGAGACAAAGATCCAAGCATGGATGTTGTCACACATAGTGGGATGGCCACCGAGGGGCCTGGGGAGAAGACTGTGACTGAACCTTTGATCCGACAAGCAGTTATCAAGCAAGAATTTTTGGATCTAAAAAAGGAAAAAGGAACATTTGTCGCAACTCGCAAAGAATTTGTTGAGGCAGAGGCATCTACTTCTCAGCTGTCGGGAAAAATCAAGGTGGACGAGGAGGTCAAACCCTTTTTACAGGAATGTATGAAGCCGCTGCGCAACCCAAAGGCTGTGGAAAATCTTCAGGTACTCATATACAGCTGCGCAGCACGACCTAGCCTACCTCTAGAAATCAAGGACATGCACAAACTATACAGATATAAGAAACACACTAGTACAGAGATGCAGTTGACTGCACAGACTGGTGATTACGAGATGGATCAGGTTATTTTTTGACCTGGGGTTAGACATGAATGTATTACCTAAACAAAATTGGCAACAAATGGGGGAAACTAAGCTGGAATGGTCCACTATCCAGTTGCGTATGGCAAATCAACAAAAGATCATACCCTTGGGAAGACTATCGAAGATCTTGGTAGATATCCCAGGGGTCAAGGTCCGGGCATATTTTGAAGTAATTCAGATTGTAGAAGATGCGGACCCCTACCCTATGCTCCTAGGCTTGGATTGGGCCATTGATATGGGAGGCGTCATTAACCTTAAGAAGAGAAGAACGGTATTTGAAAATAATGGTGCAAGGGTGATAGTACCATTAGATCCTGCGGAAGGCGAAAGATATACAGAGCTAGTGTGCAACGAAGAGTATGTAGATCACATTTATAAGTTGACTGCATGAGATGAATATTGGATCAACCCTATGAAGGATGGTGTACTCTGCTGGGAAAAGGACAGTGACTGCTTCTCCAACTCCGACGGGGAGATGGAGAACTGGAAAAATCGGTTACATGATGTCTCTACGTTGCGATGCCTTCAGATCACAAAGGAATTACATTGCATTTCCTCAAAGGTAAGAGACCTACCCTAATTTGATGGTTCTGGTAATATTAGGGACTTTGCGCGAACATTTTAAGCTAAGGTTCCAAGAGGATGAAGGCTAGGGGCCCTTAATCTCACCATGCGTAAGACACATGTGCGATGGTGGGACACACATAAGGAGGCATTCCAGTACTGGGAAGAGTTTCGGGTGTTGTTTTGGATTATTCACATGGGTGTATGAAATAGCACAAGCTTAGAGAGTGTGGTCTACTCTCTAAACTATTGGTGACAGGAAGAAAGTGGGGGAGCTCAAAAGCATGAAACTTAATGGAAATAGTATGCTGAAGTATGCTCTGGTTAAACTAAAACTAAAAAACACAAATATACAGAAGCTATATAGAGAGTTCCAAATGATAATAATGAAAACGATGGCTTGATGGCCTCTTCTTACTAAACGTTCGAAATGGAGAAGAAATTTTACCCACTTGCCAAAGGGCACCTAGGCAATGGCTCTAGGTCCTGATGCAAGAATGTTGCCTTCCAAGCTCTGCCTCTGATGGAGTCTCACTCTCTCTCTCTGCTCTCACTCTCTCTCTCTGCTTTTGTGTACTAAGATGTTGGGTGGCCAACTATCAAGTCCTCTTTAGCTCCAACTCTGGGTCACACACAATGCTGGTGTTGATTGGGAAACTTTGGCCAGCATAACCTTGTGATCACCATTTGTTCATATCTTGGTGGGTTTATATAGGTTAGCTTAAAATCCTCCTTCCCTCCCCTGGTACATGATGGATGGTGACCCAAGGGAGAGGTGTGATTCTATTGTGTGCTCAAATATTATTTTGTGTGCTCACATAATGTCTAATGAGGCGTTGGTGGCTATCCTTTGGTGACTTTCACATAAGGAGTAATTTTCCTTTGCTTTTTGTGGTCCCAGAAAGTGACTTTTTTCCATTTCCAAGAATGCATGCTTATTGAGAAAAAAGGTGTGCAGAAGATGCTCTTCTCGAAGGATAAAGCACGCATTTGAGCATTTATGACTAGTTCAAATCTGATTTTCTCAAAACCTTAGATATTTTAAATACTTCTTGATTCCATAATGTATTCATGTCCTGTAAATCCTTGGGCTCGACATTAATTGATGTCGTCTTCTGCTGTACGATTTTCCAGTGTTAACAGTTTCCCCCTAATGTGTGAGGTCTAGGAAGCACTGTATAGCTGAAATAAATTATAGTTTCTTTTTTGTATCGTATGCAGAGAGAGAGAGAGAGAGGTCTGCGTGTATTTTTGGAATTGACAACACCTTGCACCGTTTCCAAGATAACCATGGCCTAAGGGACCCCCTGCAAGAAGACAAAATATACTACATATTTACAAAATTTCAACAAGGCGGGCATGTCCCATGCTTGTGATGTTATGGCTAGTTAAACAAAATTGACAGATACATGTGTTGTCTGTGCCACTACTGTGGTAGTGATGCTGGTGGTTGTTGACGACGACTGCTGACACCCTCAGGGGAATTTTTTTCTTTGAAGATATGTGGAATTTGGTACCCATATGCGTAATACTGGTATGGCATATCACTATGTCATGTATGCATATGTACTGGCTGGGACCTTCCCGTGTAAGAATTGTTCTCAGAGACGCTTATGAAGGCACGGGTCTTGGACGGATCTTGATCAAAGTGAAATAGTTGTAGGGTATGATACCATCATGACATGAAAGCTTTTGCTGTAGTTGAATGTCAAGAGGATCGATGAAATCTATGGACAATGATGTCTCCCACAGTGCCACCCAAGGATACCCCTTTGCATGGAGAGGGGTCATCCAAGGTACTGCTTCCTTTTTGGAAAAGAGTTGTTGAGGTCGACAAAAAGCAAGCCTTAACTGAACCATGACTCACTGACCTGAGCGGTCAGGGATCAGGATATGATGGGTTTTACATAGGCATGTTGGTGAGCGGTGAATGAAAATGGATGATTGGGATTCAGTGGCCCGAGGTCAAAGTATACTTGAGTAGCTTGGCAGAAGTCATAGGTATTTCTGAAGGAAAAATCCCTAGAGTCAGTAGGACTTCTAGGGAAGGTGTGAAATGACTATGATTGTCATAATGGTGCATGCATGGGGTGAGTGAAATACTTCGACCAAGGGGAATGAGGGACTGCTGCCATGGGAGAAAAGGTGAAATATGAGGGAAAAGTGATGAAGGGCATCGTTTATGGTCTTTGTACACTTACCAAAAGAATAAAATAATGGGGTTTGGTTTGTACAAAACAAAGATATGGGTACCCCAAAACATGAAAGGGGGTCACTCATTGAAGGTGTGAGGACGATGTTTTTGTAATATCTCCAAAAGGGAATGCTTAGCAAGATAGGCCTGAAAAATGCATTTTTTAGGGATGTGTGCTTCACAAACCAATATAAACCTTTGGATTCCTTATATATGATAATATAAGACCCAAATCCAAGAGGAGATCATAAACCAATCAGACTAGGTGAGGCAAACAAGCCTCCCACAGCTAGTATGGCTCGATAGCTGCCCAATGAGGGGTTTCAACAATATATAAAAAAAATGATGGATATGAAGCAGTAAATAAGCTCATATTATGTGTTAAAAACACATATCCTTCAATAAAAACTACAACAGCAACTTATATTCTGATTCATGATCCAAAATATGGGGAAAAGTAGCTCTTTCAGCCCTAAAAATGTCATTTTATGATATTTATGTAAAGATAAGGGGAAATGATGGTGGTATCCTTTAGCTTAGGTCATGTGGGATTCACATACAAAATTTCAGCAAAATAAAATGACTCTAGCTAAGTTAAATAGGTCTCTTGATCCCGATATAGCTCAAAAAGGCCCAATCCCCAAGACTTAACTCAGCAGAAAGTGACTGAAGCATATACAACGTGATTTTATGAATGGTTTAGGTAAAATATGGCATGAATATAAGATCTAAGTTTAGTACATCATATTATGGAAGGAAATAGAGAGAAACATTCTTTTACATGAAGAGAATACATGAAGAAATTTTCAAGAATGAGGTACTGCAACCATAGGAAATGAATGAAAAAGTTGGACATAATTTTATTATGGAAAAAAAATAGCTGTAGGTTACAATTCGGATCTAGGACAGATCTGTGTACAAAATATTAGATCTATATCAGATCTGTACACTAGACTGTCTCTATTTTACATCCCCCTTGGGGTTTTCAGCAAAACATGAAGCACATAGAGTAGATATGAGATATACTACAGCAGATCTGCAGAATGCTTCAGAAATTCTGAAGTAGATACAAAAATGAATCAGATCTGAAACATACATGGATTGGTTGGCAAATCCATGGATCACCACAGTGCAAGGAAGACTCCTTTACACTAGAGATCTCTCCTCCAAACAGTTGCCAAACACCCTACAACTCTTCACTTGAAAAATAATGCAGTATAGGGAGATAAACTACATTGTAGGCTTGATGTAGACTTTGGCCTGATGCCAATTTGTATATCTGAAGCTCAAGACTGCTAATACACTCTTCCAGGAGGATAAAAGACTCACTCACTAAGAAGAGGCACTAGTATGGTCTAGATCTGAATAGATCTAGCCTCCACTTGTTGCTGCTCACAAGGACAACCAAACCCTCAAAAGGATTTGAGTTGTAGTTGGAAGAATAAGCTTGGCAAAATTCCTGATAGTGGACCAAGAAATGCAAGACTCTTCCAAGAGGCCTCTCAAGGAAAGAGGTGGGATTCCCAACCAGGAACACCCAAGTGCTAAACAGAACTATTATCAGCTAAATAGCTAGAGAATGAGAAGTGTCTAAACAGACAAATACTTCCAAGATAATATGTTAAAAAACCCCTCTCATGTTGCTCTCCTCTTTCATTTATAGGATGAAAGCCTTGCAAAACCCTAAACCATCTCAAAGGTTTAGCTCCTTTCACATTTCGAACCTCCAACTAGATCTGTGTTATTTATCTTGGTACATTGCATCTTGACAATGTTGTAGATTTGGTCCTATTGACCCAGTCAATTGTCACAATCCACTTTCACACATGAATAATTTTCATTAAAGCAACCCAAATTTAGCCTTGTTCACATGGGCATTGATTTATTTTTTTGTTTAAGGAGTTTAATTTGGCCTCCTTTACAATTTTATTCTTGAACAAGAAAATGAAAACAAAAAGAAATATTTCTATTAGCTTGGGATAATTAGGAATATTACAGTCCTCCCCTCCAAAATGTTGCTTGTCCTCAAGCAGCTGATAAGGTGAGTGTTGCAACTCATCTCCTCCTCCATTGGTGTCACAAAGGATAAGCTTCTCTCATAAGCTAAGTGACCACCAATCCATCCATCCATGACTTGTCCCAACAATGTTCTCATGAGGTGCAAACAACCCATCCCATAAGGAAACAATGAATCACATGAAACTACCATGGTTTGCCTAATGCCTTCCCTAAAATACAAAACATAAAGTACGGGGAGTGTAGTCATCCCATAGGGCACATGCATGCCTTCCCTCCTTCCTCCATTCATCCCCATGGAAATTACAAGTACATCATCAATAAAGGGAATCAAGACAATGTAAAAATGAACAGAAATGAGTGTACATGGAGGTGAATCATAGTCCCACATGTGGAACCAGCGCAGAGCATCCCCTGCCTGCATCAAACCAAGATGTGGTAAGTGGTTTTCCGACCAATTAATTTCTGCCCAATTCATCTCACTGCTGCAGAAAATGTTAGATATATTTGGTTCCTTTGGGAAGCACCCATCATGAAAATAAATCTCCCTTTACACATCAAGGGAGTGGCCAAATTTAGAATTCTTAGTGGCCCAACAATTGCCATGAAATTTACATGATACATTGCTCCTTTTATGAGTCATGGCCTACATACAAGAGGTAAAAGAACATGTACAAACATAAAAATGAACTTGCTTTACATGAACAGATTCTTCACCATCAAGGTTACTCATACACATGTAGTTGTGCATGGACATTTCTCCTCTCTCAAAAGAAGGAAGAGATGGCTAAAATGACTCTTGCATATAATCCCTTGGCTGCCCCAACTCCACATAGATCATGTACCCTTGAAAGTGCTGATGTATTTCCTCTCTCAAGCCTTCCCAAGAAAAGCCCCTCATGATCAGAGTGTAGATATTCATTGACTACATATGGCTGGAAAATAACTCTTTGTGTGCTTCTTGTAGTATCTTCTGCTTGAACTTGGAAGCTCTAGACAAGAAGACTCTACCATGATGATAGATGACCTCTCCTTGGAATAAATAGCCCTCTCCTTGCAGCATGTCATCAAGTATCATACATGTGTGAAGATCATTGGAATACTCTACAAGCAGTTGAGATTTCTAGTACAGATCTACACTGCTCAATAATGACAGTGTTGATGATACATCCACTGGAATGTCTTTCATATTGTTGATATTCTACTTGGCATTACCCATGCCATAGGTGTGTGTTGGAAGTCTGATCCTTCCATTCTTCTCCTCCCACAACGTAGATCTAGATAAGAGAGTAGGTGGTGATGATAAGGGAATAAGATCTCCCTTCTCCTTGAGCTTACCCAAACCTCCCAGCGTTGTAGCCTTGTCTTCTAATGCTCCAATCCTCCCCGGACTCATAAGTGGAGCATCAAGATGTGGGACACCTTTCACTAGATCTGAATCAGGTGGTCTCCCAGGTGGTTTTCCACAAGAAAATGATGCCTCATGGTCCCTTCTCCCATGCTTATCAGATGGGATCAACATTCCCTTGCTTCCACAGCGCAAGTTCACCTTTGATTTTTGTGTGGAAGCCTCCCAAAACTTGGAGACCCATCTTAGTGATGTAAGAGTGCCTCTGCTTGGAGAATTTACCCCATCTTCTAATATTGGATCAGCTAGGTGATCCCTCCTTTGTTCTGTCTCATTGTCTTTTAGAAAAGACACATGCTTCTCATATCCTCCATATGGAAGATCCTTAGGAATTCCTTGCAAAGGTGCAAGAACTCCTCTAGTGGAATCCATTGCTTCATCTCCATCTCCAACTAAAAATAGATCTCCTCTTACTGTCACAGCACCGGAGGATCTTCTCTGCTCTTCCTCTCCCTCCGCATCATGGTTGGAGAATGCTTTACCATCAAGAGATCATTTTTCTTGAGCTCTTAGTGAGGAAGAAATTCTCATGTCTTCTCTTTGAGAGAAGGGATCTTGTTGTAGTGGGGCCTTTTCCTCTGGAAAATTATGCAGCAATTCTTCAACCCCCTCAACAATGTTTAGGACTGGAGTTGGCTCCATGGAATCTTCCAACTTATGAAGAAATGCAGATCTCTTGGGCTTGATTGGTTCTTCTCAAGAAGTCTCTAAATGTTTCATATCAAATCTCTTCACTAGTCTCCTAGTGAATTTTGCATAAGAAGAGATGTTTATCCCCTTTAAGGAAGAGGATTCAAATAGCCACCAAGCATGAGATTTCCCTTGAAGGTGCAGCATTGCTACTCTCAAGGCTTATTTTTCTGTCACTTGATACTTGCTATGTGTCAAGCTTCTTTACCCAAGACTTGACTGAGTCTTTAGGTGATCCATCAAAAGTAGGTAGAGAGAATCTACCCAAAGTGTGCTGAAGGCACCCTTTTCTCCTACTGTAGGTGTTGGATCTTAATTTTTTGAGTTGAAAGAACTCTGGGAAACTAAGGTGTTCTTTGAATCTCTCTAATAAAGACTCATATTCTTGGAGATAATCACCAAGAGATTCCTCCTTTGGTGTTCCTCCTCTTCCTCCTTCCTTTGACAAGAAAGTAGGCATGCTACAACGTTGAGGATCAAATTGTGTGGCTGAATGCTCAAACACATCAGATGAAGTATTGGGGATTTATTCATGTGAAAACCCTTTCAGAGGATATTATTTTCTTAAATTCCTCACCCCCCTGATTTCATTCTTCAGCTCATGCATAGTTTGGAACAGAGTTTTAGAAAACTCTTTCCCAATCAATCTTCCTGTTGAAGGGTTTGGACTCTTCACTTCTGTGTCTTTAGTGTAACCACATTTCTTCATTAGTATTTTCCTCCCATGAAAATACATATTGGCTCTTCAAAATCAAAGCACAGGTTGTGCCAAGAAAGAGGCTTTGATACCACTGTAATATCCCCATAAGGGTCTGCTTAGCAAGACAGGTCTGAAAAATGCATTTTTCAGGAATGTGTGCTTTAGAAACCAATATCATCCCTTGGATTCCTTATATATGATAATATAAGACCAAAATCCAAGAGGATATCAGAAACCAATCAGACTAGGTGAGGCAAACAGGCCTCCCACACCTAGTATGTTTCGATAGATGCCCAATGAGGGGTTGCAGCAATATATAAATACAATAATGGATATGTAGCATTAAATAAGCTCATATGATGTGTTAAAAACAAATATAATTCAATAAAAACAACAACAAAAAATTATATTCTGATTCATGATCCAAAAGATGGGGAAAATCAGTTATTTCAGCCCTAAAAACGTCATTTTATGAGATTTTCATAAAAATAAGGGGAAATTATGGTGGTATCCTTTATCTTAGGTCATTTTGGACCAACATACCAAATTTTAACAAAAAAAAATGACTCTAGCTAAGTTAAACAGGTCTCCCGGTCCCAATATAGCTAAAATAGGCCCAATCCCCAAGACTTAACTCAACAGAAAGTGACTGAAGCACATACAACGTGATTTTCTTAAGGGTTTAGGTACAATATGGCATGAATATAATATCTATGTTTAGTACATAAGATTATATAAGGAAATAGAGAGAAATATTCTTTTACATGAAGAGAATACATGAAGAAATCCTCAAGAATAAGGTATTGCAACCATAGGAAATGACTGAATAAGCTAGACAACATTTTATTATGGAAAAACAGAAGTTGTAGGTTACAATTCAGATCTAGGACAGATATTTGTACAAAATATTAGATCTATATCAGATCTGTACACTAGACTGTCTCTATTTTACATTCCCCTTGGGATTTTCAGCAAAACATGAAGCACAAAGAGTAGATCTGAGATCTACTGCAGTAGATCTATAAAATGCTTCAGAAATTCTGAATTAGATACAGCAATGAATCAGATCTGAAACATACATGGATTGGTTGGCCAATCCATGGATCACCATAGTGCAAGGAAGACTCCTTTACACTAGAGATCTCTCCTCCAAACAGTTGCCAAACACCCTGCAACTCTTCACTTGAAAAATAATGCAGTATAGGGAGATAAAATGCGATGTAGGCTTGATTTAGAATTTGTGCTAATGACAAGTTGTAGATTTGAAGCTCAAGAATTCTAATACACTCTTCTAGGAGGATAAAAGACTCACTCACTAAGAAGAGGCACTAGTATGGTCTAGATCTGAATAGATCTAGCCTCCACTTGCTGCTGCTCACAAGGAAAACCAAACCCTCAAAAGGATATGAGTTGTAGTTGGAAGAAGAAGCTTGGCCAAATGCCTAATAGTGGACCAAGAAATTAAAGACTCTTCCAAGAGGCCTCTCAAGGAAAGAGGCGGGATTCCCGACCAGGAACACCCAAGTGCTAAACAACATTATTCTCAGCTAAACAGATAGAGAATGAGAAGTGTATAAACAGAAAAATCCTTCCAAGATAATATGTTCAGCAACCCCTCTCATGTTTCTCTCCTCTTTCATTTATAGGATGAAAGCCTTGCAAAACCTGAAACCATCTCAAAGGTTTAGCTCCTTTCACATTTGGAACCTCCAACTAGATCTGCATTGTTTATCTTGGTACATTGCATCTGGACAGTGTTGTAAATTTGGTCCTGTTGACCCAGTCAATTGTCACAATCCCCTTTCACAGAAGAAGGGGTTTCATTAAAGAAACCTAGATTTAGCATTGTTCATATGGGCATTGATTTATTTTGTTGTTTAAGGAGTTTAATTTGGCCTCCTCTACAATTTTATTCTTGAACAAGAAAATGAAAACAAAAAGGAATATTCCTATTAGCTTGGGATAATTAGGAATATTACAGTTTTGCTGAGGGTAGGGGTCCCATTGGTTGGTCTCATGTACGGGGTTGATGAAGCGAAAGATGTCGCAGATGGGATTATGCTGATGGAGGTATGGTGAGCCAACTGCGGTGCGCGGAGGTGTGCTTTTAATTTGCTTGTACAACCTGATAATTCAAGAAGGGTGTTGAGTTTGAATGGTGAACTTGACATTATGCCTGAAATGTATATGGGCATGAGGTGCTTCTCGGACTAAAATGGTATGGCCATGGTGTCACTTGTGGGGTAATGTATGGTCTACTTTGGATGACGATCGCCATGGAGGGGAGGCTCTACTGATCATTGTGGGCATTTATCATATGCAGGGTGAGGTGATGATGAACATGGTCGGGTATGAGGACCATATGGTTTATTTCCAATGGAGAAATGATGTCAAGATATGCAAAGTTCTCTGGGACTCTATCCTGCTGAGGGTAGAATGATATCTCCCCTAGAAATTTTAGTGGATGGTGCTGTGAATGGTTTGCAGGTTCTTCCTGCAAAAAAAAACTACCTCAAGTGAAAGCATCTTCTTTTCATCCAATATTATTGAAAAACATGAATTTTGGAAAGGAATATGGGAGTGTGCATACCTACCGCTTCTGAAAAAATTATTTTTCCAGAAAGCGAATGTGGGGCATCGCTTTTGTTTGTGATGGTATACTGATGATGGTGCAACTTAGGGTGTGCAGAACAGACCTTCTGATCTCCTGTTATGGACCTTTGAAGTTCTAGAAAAGGGCGATAAATATGGGATTGTGGCCCTAATCCTATTCATTTGTACTTGCTGAGTTTTGGGAGATCAGAGGTGATTGTAGAGCCTTTGTTTCCATTGTGGTTAGCCTATGTATCGGGGATTAGTGATATTATGCTGAGGTAACTTCTGTGACGTCCTGCATTTCAATTTTTTCAGTTTGGTGATGTCGGGGGCCATAGAAATTGGGTTTGTATGGCCTCAAAGGGGATTTTTTTCCTAGATTGCGCAAGAAAACTAGGCAAAGAGGCACCCCCCTTGTGCTTATTTTTGAGGGACAACCACACAAAGGCATGTTTTTCCCTCCTTTTTGCGCATAAGGGTGTGCCTGTGAACAAAACAGGCGCGCAAGGGCAGGGTTTTTTGTAAAGACTTGGGATTTTGCTGTCCCTTTTGATGTTTCTCCTCTATACTGATGGGTGCTTGTTGCTTGGTAGGTATGTGTGGACAGAGTGAGATTGGCCTGAGATCTGGACCGCTCTAGCTGCTGATGCTGGAGCGCACCATCAGTTGGTTGCATGGGGCCTTCTGAAATTTGCTGAGAACGAGTTCCTTCGATCACAAGACCGATTGTTATGTTATATCATATAGCATTGGTGCAGGAGGTGCAATATGTTCGTCCTGAGGGGGGTGAACTTGATTATCCATCCAGAGATGGATATATAGTTTGTGACCGGATTACTGCCTCAGCGCGAGGTGCTAAGGTATCCACTCCCTGCTGGATGAGTGAACATGGATAGGTTCTGGAGGAGGCATTGCACTGGTGCGCCTCTTACTGAGGGGTGCATCAATATTGCATCAGTGATAGATGTGGCCAAGTGGTGTGCTCTGGCCATTATTTTACGATTGGTGGGGTCGTTTGTGCCACATCGGGCATCGGGCCCACAGGTGGGAGTTTTACGCCGTTTGAGGAATAGGCATTTTTTCGATTTTTCCCCCTTCTGTTTTGATGGTATGGTGTCGCTACTAAATAGGGTCCAACATGGATCCAAATTTGAGAGTGCAAGATTTTGTGATCCATAACATATTAGATTATAAATCTTCTGGGAAATCACATGAGAATTTTAGGACCACAGAAGTTGTAGAGTCCTAAAATTCTCATGTGATTTCCCGGAAGATTTATAATCTAATATGGATCCAAATCATTTGCGTATGCTAGCATCTTATGCAGCATTATGTACGAGAGGGTCATGGTGCTGAGGCCTATTGTGGTTGTGCCTATTGGGGGGCCGAGGGAGCCACGCATGAGGAGGTGGGCTTCGGTGATGCCATGCAGCGGTGGTGGCATGATGGGTCATTTTTGGAATGAAACGATGGAGGCCTCGTTTGAGGCCAATCCGTAGATGTTTTTTTCCATACCCATATGTGAGGATGGAATTTTAGGGTGATCCAGATATCGGTCTCCCTTTTGGTTATGTTTGGGTTCTCGCAGGTATGTGCTATATTTCTGCATTTGTTTGAGTTTTTATGTACTTGAGTATTTTTTATTGACACTGACATTCTTTTAGTTACTCTGCAGATGTTGGTGAGGTGGGATGCCCAGTGGCCTGATTGGTGGGTCATGATCCTCTGCCATGACTGTGGGGTGGTCGAGGAGGAGGTGCCGTAAGTGGACCGGGTGGTGCTAGTGGACCTGGCGGGGATGGTGCTAGCCCTTCTGATGAGGGTAGTAGCTTGGCTGTAGCTGAGGTAGTGGCCAAGCGAGATCGTGCAGATGCGACTGAGGCACGCATCACAGGACTTACATCTCAGGTGGCCACTCTAGAGGACTTCCGGGGTTGAGTGGACCATTTGACCCATGGGGTGCCTACTCGAGGTTTTATGGATGATCTCGAGGAGGTTTGGCTAGAGACGATGATAGCCCGCGAGAGGGATTACTGTCCCACTCTGCGATGGGTAGCTATCGTAGTGGCGACAACAACTCTGGTGGTGGCACCAGGAGTAGTGGTGGGCCCGGGTGCTCCTCTTGAGGGGGCACCCCCTAAGAGTATTTTTGTACACAAGGAAAGAACCTGTTATGAGGATGCTTCCCTTATTTTTGATGACTGTTGTATTTTTTTGGCTAGCCACTGGGCCAATGACACTATTTTTGTACTCACATACACATATTTTTTGATATATATATGAGAGATATTTTTGCAGCTCTACATGGTGTGTTATCTATTTTGGTTTATGAATTTTTTGTTGTGCTGATGGATATCTATGTTTTTGGTTTTTTATGTGTGGTGGTTTGTTCGCGTTCCATTCCAGTCTAGGATATTGTTAGCTATGTGATCAGCTGCTTGGTTTTGATTCCTTGACACATGTGAGAATGTAATGTAGTCAAATTTTCTGCTTAATATTTTGGCACACAAATATTTTCTAAGGAGGTTTGTGTCTTTGGTTCAAATTTTTGGTTTAACTATGATACCATGAACTGGGAATCTAGGTAGAAATGCTTATGGCGGATGCCCTGATGGAGGGCCTCACACATAAGTTTGATAACGGTGTCATACACTGCCTGATTGTTGGTTGCTAATCCAATGCACATGTTGTTTGAACACTGTGGTGATCGGTCAGGGTAGTAGATGACCCAGGTGGCTACAGCTAAGTTTTGAGACCATCGTGATGCTCCATTAGCGAATCCAAAATAGGGTTCAAGTTGGTGATCCATGGTGGTAATTTGAGCACGTTTAGGTCTTTGGGTCAAAAAAATTTTGGTATGGAGATTTTTGTGTACGCTAACTCTAGGGGATAAGGGCTACTGGGGCCCTTATGGGTAGAACTTCTTGAGGTAAAGGCTATTGACAGGCTTAGTGAGGTAGGTCCCGTCCTGTTCCATCAAGATGTATGCCCCTTGCTGGAGACAATGTTTGATGATATAGGGCCCCTTCCACAAGGTTTCAAACTTTCCTGGCCCTAAGGCCTCTTTTGCGACATCGTAGCGAAGGAATAACTCTCCATCGGTAAATGAGCAAGGGGTGATGTGGCGGTCAAATGATGATTTTACCCTTTTCTTATGGGCCTCTTTTTGTTGCAGCGATTGTCGTCGGCTTTCGTCAACTAGCTCTAGTTTTACTAAGCGTTGTTTTAGAGGCTGGGTGTCATCAAGGAGTTTGATGGTGGCATGCAAGTTTGGGATCTTATAGAAATCTATGCAAAAGTGTAAGGTGCCTTGGTCTTTTGTGACATGAATAAAGCAGGATTCCTGTGATGCAGGGGCAATTGAAATCGTCTCTTGGGTGTGCGATGATACAAGTTGTATGTGGCGAATTGTGTCGTTGGCATGCAGCGGGGGAAGGATCTCAGTAGCAAAGTCCTGTGTGAGCCTAAGGTCAGCTTTCCCACTAGGATAGTCAATTTCCGGTAGGTGGAAGTTGTTTTTATCACAGAGGTGCTTGAACGCTTTTAGCAGCAGGCATACCTCCGGCACATGATCATGACTGGTGCAAATGGTGCATAGTATCATAGCGCTGATAGAGTAGATAGTGTGAGATTCTACACTACTAGATGTTCCTGATGTGGATGCTTGGAAAGGGTTAGTTGTGAACTATGTCGTCTTCTGCTTCCATTTTTGCGTCGTAGGTTGAGACTTGCCTCCATTTTTGGTGGGTGGTTGATTTAATGTCGCTCTAGCTGCTCTCAGCTTGGGGAGATGTGCACACTTAAACATATGATGAAAGTGTGAGAAAATTTGGCAATAAGTGCTTGTGATCTTCTCTTGATTAGAGAGGAGTTTTTGAGGGAGAGGCAAGACTATGCGGAGACTGTTTGCAAGGGGTTTGAGTTCTCTGCATTGGTTGACTCAGTGATTGTTTAGATCACATAGGCCTCATGTTATCCTAGGCTTGGCTTGGAGTATACGTGGTTGGTGTGTGGTCTTATCAGGCTTGACACACCACTACAGTGGTGGGGACGTTGGGTCAATGCTGTATCTTTTATGCCATTCTTGGGGATCGCTCGTTCTATTTTGTACAGCCTTAATTATGTCGATAGTGGGACGGATCCGTGAGACATAAGTACAATTTTGGTAATAATTATTACCCTAACATATTAGGAAAAATATCCGTGATATGGGGGTCCCATCATGCTTGGTCTGAGGCCAGGCGGGGTACCAACGTCTCAATGATGCTAAGTGTTACACCATTTTTTGGTCATCTAACGTATTATCATTAGATGGACCCAAGTACACCATGTAAGACCAATTTTACCCTAAGTAAAATTGCTTTCACTATGTAAAATAACTTAATAAAACACATTTATTAGGTTGTTTATGGTCTAAATAGGAAACCCCAAAGGGAAATATTAAACAAATATATATTTGTTTGATTTTCCTCATGGAATAATTAATTACACAATAATTTAGTTATTATTCCTGGTTATGTTTAACCCAAAACAAAGAAATTAATTAGATGAATCTTTATTTATCTTATTATTTTCTAAGAATAATTATTTAAATCTTATTTAAATAATATTCCTCGTTAAATATGACTAAACCATCCATAAATAATTAAATAAATCATTATTTATTTGATTATCTTTCAACCACTTCTTTAAAATGATAAATAAATCATTTATTTATTTATTATTCACAAATAAAGGGATTTGACCCAAGTCAAATACTTTTTCCCTCCAACAAATATAATAAAATATTCCATAAAAAGGTGGATCTAGATTTGGTTAATGTTATTTTAGTCATGCACCAAGATCTAGAATGACCCAATATTTTGTTATAAATAGGAGGGTTTCTCCTACCATTCTTCACCTTTTGTTGCCTATTAGATCACTCTGGATCTATACTCTTGGTCTGACTTTGAGCCATTATCATTGTCATATTTTTCATTATTTGTTGTGTGAGCTCCCTTTGAGTTCTATCTTTGTCTGGGTTTTCTACACCAACAGGAGAGAGAAATGCTAGATCTAAAGTGCCGAGGACTTCCAAGAACCCATCCCATTGAGGAGAATTGGAAACAACTTCTTGTTTTCCTCCCAGGTGCCCTTAATACAAAAATTATTTCAAAAAAAAAAATATTGTTCTTGTCTTGTCTATTGGATGTATGGAGCAAAACCTTATTTTTACTGCTTAATGTCTTTCTATGCATAGATCTGGTTTTTGCATCAATTGTCTTGATCAACTAACTACAGATCTGAAGATATTGGTAGCCATATTTGATGTTAGGGCTATAATTTATGCGTAGCTAAAGTGGTTTTTTTCATACACTTTGACAAAAGATTCATACTAACAACTGGCGACTCCACACGGGTTTTCAATTACGATCGCTTTCATTTTTCATATTCCTGCATATCCAGCTACTTCAGACCCTAGGGTTTCTTTTCAGCTTTTTTTTTTTCCTATTTTTATGTTTTTTTTCTCACATAAAACCCTAAAACATTAAAATTTCTAACTTCTGCGTGTTTCTGGCCCTATTGCGCAAGTGACAGACATCAGCCGCAACTGAGACGACAACTTTTTCGGAAATCTGCCGCCGGGACACTCGGAACTTCAAGTTGCACTTTTCAGCCCAGAACCTGTGACCGGGACTCCAGGTTGCACTTTTCAGCCCATTATCTGCGACCTGCACAGAAAACAAGTTAGAACCTGTGACCTGCCAGTTTTTCTGCTCTTTTTCTGCAATTTTTCTGGGTTTTTCTGAAGATTCTGTCAGGGTTTTCCAGCCTTTGTCTCAGCCCGTTTAGACCTGTTTCTGATTTTTTTTTATCATCTAAGTGGGAACATAGCCCCTAGGGCTTCAGTACCCTCCAATTTTGGTGGAAGAGTTTTAACTATTTCAGGTGTCTATTTTTTCAGAGTTTCAGCCGCCCCTTTTTCAGATCTGACACCTCCTTTTCAGATCCCTTTTAATCAGCTCTTCCACCTTTCAAAACACCTCCTGAAGTTTTGTTTGGATCTACCTTTAGGGCCTCCTCCTTGTCTCTTCTGTTTTTTGTTGATTTCCTCCTTTTTTCCAGCCACCTTGCCTCTGCCTCTTGGCTATGTTCTGCACCTCTTTTCAGCAGATTTCTCCTTTAGATCCTTGTCCCTTTCGACCCTAGATCTATTGGCCTCTTTTTAGTGTGTTTTTGCCTAGATTTTTTCCCTCTGTTAGACTAGTTTTGAGAGACCCGCCTTTTTTGGTTAGATTGATGCATTGTTAGCTGTTAATTTTCTGTTATTTCAGCATTATATATTGTTCTCTGCAGATTTATTTTCAGTTACACAGCACACTTTTTCTTTTTCTCTCAAAACATCAGGGTTTAAAAATTAAAATTAACGCACGCCACACACTCACCCTAAGTGAAGAAGAGCCTGGTTAACACCGCCAAGCAAAGAATTTAACACATTGTAAAATCAATTGACACTACACCTTTCTGCCCTTGTTTCGACATTGTAATCACTTGATTCTGCACCTCCTTTCCTTTGTTAGTCGTTCTTCTTCCCCTTGTGCCGTGTTTGTGTTGTCACCATTGTGCCCCCATGGCACACATCCCGAAGACTTCTTGGCCTTCACCCTCAGTTTTCGGTCGGTCGACCTACTCCTTCCCGCCGTCGTCGAGTTAGTCCTCCTCCGAGTCCGCACTCTGACTCCTCTTCTGATTCATTGGGTTCTTCTTTTACTTATGGTTCTCCCCCTGTCACCTTCACTATGTCTGGTCTAGGGCCTAACACTAGCGGTAATCCCGGCCCTAATGTCAGGACTACTACTAGCAGAACTGCCACAGGAACTACCTCGGCTGCACCTTTGCTCCCTTACATGGTAGGCCTCAGCCTCCCCGATCTCAATCAATTGATCAATGACCCTATCCGCCACGATGTTGGTTGGCCTGCTATGCCAACCAAGCTCCCCTCTGACATCCCTAAGTTCGAAGGCCTTGCTGGAGAAGATCCAACCAATCATGTCCGATCTTTCCACATGTGGTGTTCCTCCAATTCCATTATTGATGATTCCATCCATCTTCGGTTGACCAGGCCACCTCTTCCCATACCACCTTTGCGACCATTTCCCAAGCCTTTTTATCTTATTTCCAGCTCCCTCTCCGATACGACACTGGTACAGAGCTTTTGACCTCCTTCTGTCAAACCTCTTCAACCCGCCTTTCCACTCATGTCCAGGAATGGCAGAGAAGACAGAGCTTATGTCGAGCTCCCACCTTCGAGGATCGGGTTTATATGGACTGGTTCCTTCACACTCTCTTACCTCCCATTGGCAAAGATGTCGCCTCTCATTTCCCTCAAACCGAAGAAGCCGCCCTCCAAATTGCCTTGAAATATGACCTGATCTACGCTCAGTCTGGTTATGTTTATACCGTCCTTCCTGACTCCCCAGGCCCGATGGCACTAACGCCCCGGGGGCATCTCATTCTGCCGATGGTATTGTTGGAGCCCTTTCTCATCCATATGCTCAACCTCCTATGGGCTATGGTCCCCCTCTGGGAGGGGCTAGCACCTCTAGCAATTTTCCCCCTCCAGGTAGCATGTATCCAGGATATGGCATGCCTCATCCTTTTGCCCAACCTCCTGATTACCTCAATGTTGCCCAACCTAACCACTATCCTTATTCGCAGCCTGGTGCTCCATCTCCTCCAACATTTTCACTTCCCCCTCCCTCGCCTTCTCAACCCCAGCAACAACACCTACAACCCCCTCCAGGGCAAGTATTTGCATAGCAGGGCACGACTAATCCCCCTTCCTCTCAAAGAAGGCGGAGAGGCAATCAAAATCAATATAAACCTGGTACTCGTGGACCCAATTCTCAAGGTACTGACCCTAACACCGCTAACCAGCAACAGAGCACTCATCCCAAGCCGGACAGACCTATTCGCACAAATAAGCCTTGTTCATGTTGCGGTGTTTACGGTCATTACACTCACGATTGTCCCCTCTTACCACAGATGTGGCAGATGTGGGAGTCCCGAGCCACATTGCAAGGACAACATGCCTCCCCTCACGCTCCCCCTAATGTGGCCACTACTCAACCGGTTGTGTTTACCGATCCTTTCCCCCAGCAAGGATTCGTGGCTGCCCAACCACCTGATGGACAGGTTGCCACTCAACCTTCCCATTCTAGTTCCTCCGATTACCAGATCCTCATGATGAACTCTGATCCATCCCCAACCATCGACCTTCACCTTCAAACTCGGTCTCGCCAGTACCCCAAGCCTTTTGCTCAGTCTGCCCCCGATTCCCCTTCTTCAGGTTCTACAGAGCCTCTTTCGACATCCAATGGCCCCTTACATATCCCTCAACCCAATTTTGAGGTTCATCCCAAGATTCCTAAGGGACCATTATGCCGAAATGCTGCTTCTATTTGAGCTGCTCATTCGTATAGCATAGTAGATGATTTGGCGCAGTCTCCTGCTGCCATTTCCACATTGGAACTCCTCCAGTCGTGCCCTTCCCAAAATAAGGCTCTGCTATCTACCATGGGTGATGTAGATCCTGCTGATGACCAAATGATTGTTTTCGACGCCCATCAATCAGAACATCCTTCTCTTCCTGCTTCCATCGCCTTCCAAATCCTAGTCAAAATTCGGAACGCTAATATTTCTCGGTGTATAATTGATGAGGGGGCATCCACCTATGTGATGTCCGCTTCTGTTTGGAAGCAACTCGGATCTCCTGAGTTGGCCCCTTCCACAATCACCCTTCGAGCGTGGGATGGCCACACCTCCCAGCCCATTGGCCTTTTCCGTAATTGTCCTATCACTCTTGCGGGCAAGACTGTTTGCGTTGATGTCGAATTCATAGATGCCCCTCTTGATTATAACATTCTTTTGGGGCATAGCTACACTTATGCTATGTCTGCTATCCCATCCATGGTCCACCGTAAGATGTTTTTCCCTCATAATGGAAATATAGTCACCATTGACCATTTGACATATCATGAACCAAAATCTCAGACCTCCCCTGAGACGACCATCTCTTCTGTAGCCAATAAGAAAACCGTCGATTCTTTGACCAGTGTCTCTCCCGACGTCTACAAAGACTCCTATTTTCTTGGAACCTTCCCTGGTCTTCCTCCTCCTCCTGTCTCCGACCCCAGCTCATCGAATTTTTACATGATGCACTCGTCTCGGGCTGCTCTCAAGCAACCTGCTTCGGCTAGTCAACAACCGCGCTCTCTGCAACCTGCTCCTAGCCCTTCACCTGTAGCTGGTATTCATGAGACTCTTTACCCTCCTGGAATGGTTCCTCCAAGCCTTAGCCCTTTAGGAGCCGTCCCACCTGGCCATTACCCCTCTGGTCAGATACCACTCCTAGCTCCCCCACCAGGAGTGTACACGGTACCTTTCATGGCCACCCTCTCTCTTCCTAACCTGACCCTTGGGATTCTCGTCTGGTACTGTTGAGTCCCAAATCTGCATCTTTTCCATACACTTTTCTATACCTTTTTCACTCACCTAAACCTCCCAAATTGTCAATATCATGTGCAAAAGAGCATCTAACATGGTTTTTAATTATATTTTTGTGTTTGCTATTTGATCTAGATTTTGTTCATTCAGCTGCGGAATCTTGCCACTTTCCGTAGCTGCTGCAACTTTCCGCAGCTATTTTGTGAAACTCTATGCTACAGGTGTCTACAAGGGAAACAAGCCACATGGGCAGGTCAGGAATGACGTGGACATGGTTCGTGTCCTATTGGTTCAAGCAAACTCATCCAAAGAAGCCGCGGTCAAAGGCATCCACATGGAAGTCAACTATGGAGTTTCATGTCGGCCGGACTCTGTTTCGTGTCACATGGAGATTCATACAGCCGTTTCTAAGCCTGCGGAGGATAAATCGACATTTGTACAGGGCTCCAGAGTCGAATTCAAGCATCCACCTCTCGTAGATTTACTTTCCAACACGGCCATGCTCCTATATCCGTGGACGTAGTGGTCTACGTGCTCTCCACCAGCATGAACTTTAGGAGACAGTTATAGTTCGTTGTTATATATAATGTGTTTGCATACGCATATAGAGTTAGTCGATGTTAGTGAATGTTAGTCTCTGTTATTTTTTATTAGTCTGCTCTGTAGTGTGATTACGCTGCACTTGTGCCGTAACATCACCATTCTGTAATGACTGCTTTTTTAATATAAGAAGACTCTATTTTACAACTTAATTCGTATTTGAGGACCGTTGCCAAGGCTGGTGTAGAGGGCCCCTGCTCAGCTAAGGTTTTGTGCATTAGTGTATAATTTTAATTTTGTTTCTTTAGAGATCATTGTGTCATAATCCATTCATATGTTCATATATTGCATTTGTTTCATTTCTGTTTATAAACTTCCATAATTTCCATTTCATTTCTGTCTTTTATGTTTTATGTTGATAATCACTGATCAGTGTTCTTGTTTCAGGTTATAGATAGGCAGCCCGGGCATTTTCATAGATTTTTGACTAGTGACATGGAACTAACATTGTTCTGCTGCTAATTTGATTTTCATAGCTGTTGTTTAATTTCAGTATTGCTTATTTGCTTCAGTAGTTAAATTTAGATATACTAAGCTGCTCATAGCATCTTCAGTTGCCTCCGAAAGCCACAGCTGGACTGATGGTGAGGGATTGTATTATGAAATGTGTAGTTTAGTATTAGTTTCTTTTCTGCAAATTTAGATATATTAAGCTTCTCATAGCATCTTCAGTTGCCTCTGAAAGCCACAGCTGGACTGATGGTGAGGGATTGTATTGTGAAATGTGTAGTTTAATATTAGTTTCTTTTCTGCAAATTTAGATATATTAAATCATGCATGACATCTTCAGTTGCCTCCGAAAGCCACAGCTGGACTGATGGTGAGGGATTGATTCATGAGTGTTTGGTTTAGTATTAGTTTACTTTCTACAAATTAAATATCAGTTACTCAAATTGTTTATGATTACTTCCGAAAATCATAGCTGGACTAATGATGAAGGATCAGAAGATAAATTGATGTAATCTGATTTAGATTTATTTTGTTGCAATTTTGAATTTCCTTAAGCATAGTTTCTTTTATGTTTAGTCGGTAGCAAGAATAGTTTAGTTTTCATGCTCAATAGTTCATTATTTTGATTTACTAGACTAGCAGCACTTTTTCATTTCAGCAGCACATTTTCATTTCCTTTCAAGTCTTGTCATTGTAAATTTCAAATTGCTTTTTAAAATTTCAAGTTGGTAAATCATTATAGGGGATATCACTTCCTTGAACAAACATAACCAAACTTGTTTTCATCTTATAATTTCCATTTCACCTTAGAAAACCAAAAACGACAATAAGTTAAGAAATAGGTTATCTTGCACATATAGTGCGCCGCACTTCATCAGCTTACGATTCCCGGATTGACAAATTAAATGCAGCAATTTAGGACACACTAAATTGACCAAACATTTTGGCGCCGTTGCCGGGGAAGTGTAACTAGGTGACCAATTTCTTAAAAAAAAAAACATAAAATCATAAAAGAAGGGAAAACTTGATAAATTCTTGAAGTATGCTCTCCTCTTGCACCTAGTGTGATCTGGAGGATCAGAAAAGAGAGTTATTGGTTTAGTAATTTCTTAAGTATGCTCTCTTCTTGCACCTAGTGTGACCTAGAAGATCAGAAAGAGAATTATTAGCCCAACTTTTAAAAATAAAAAAAATAAAAAAAATGACATGCATAGAGCAAGAGATTCTAGGGGAAGGTTTATAGCTAAAGCCAAGAGTTCGATTTTTACAACTCCATCTTCTTCAAGGCATAGACAAGAATCACCACCATCTACCCCTAGCCTTAAGATTTTTGGAATTCAAGGAGCAGCTGAACTAGAGGATTCTCCTATACCACCTACTAAATCTCATTTAGAAAAGGAAGAGACTCCCTCTCATCCTCCCTTGATAGAAGAACTAGAGGACTTTAAGGACTCTAAAGAAACTATCATGGCAAAGGAAGTAATATATGGAGGTAGAGGTAGAGGTAGAAGAGGAGGAAACAATGGAGACAACAATGGTGAAGGAAATAATGGTAGAAATAGGGAAGGAGACAATTTGTTTGGATTCCCTATAGTTGATGAGGAAACTCATGCAACAATGAAAAATATCTCACCATCTGTTCTCCCTAACTTTTATGGATTGCGAAGAGAGGATCCTGAAACATTTCTGTTTGAGTTTGAAGTTGTGTGCCGAACTTATGACTATATGGACGACTCTCAAAAACTCAAACTGTTTCCTTCAACATTGAAGGGATCTGCTTTGAAATGGTTCATGGGATTAGCCACTCAATCTATTAGGACTTGAAATGATATGAAACAAACATTTTTGGATAGATACTTGGACTATTGTATGCCCACCAATCACAAGGATGAGGTATTCAAGATGATGCAAAAAGAAGATGAAAATTTTGAAGACTTACTTGAAAGATTTCAATACAACTTGAAAAGAGCAAAGATGAGCAACTTAGATGATGAAACCTTGAAATCCCTCATATTAAAAGCCATTAGAGATGAATGGATAGATATTTTAAACATGATGGGGAAAGGATACATTTCTCAACTTCCACTTCGTGATATAACAGAACTATGTGTCCATCTCTCAAGGGGAAAATCTAAAACTGGAAAAGGTCCTAGGGATCCTTCTCTTATTAGGGCTAACAAATCTGCAACTGGATCAGTAAGTAGGGCAGAGATTGGTAATATGCTTGATGATTTCAAAACTGATATCTTAGGGAGCCTTAGTGAACAACTAGACACCCTTAAAATCCAAAACAAGCAGAAAGCAGAAACAGATGCCTTAGCCATCTTTTGTCCTAAATGTAGGAAGAAACATGCTTTAAGGGAATGTCCCTTGGATGCAAAAGTTGTAGAAACATGTATGATTTGCTCAGAGAATCATGAGATCAAGGATTGTCCTTCAATTCCTGGACTCAAAACTGTTTTTCAAGAAGACCCAAATTCAGTAGAATCTCTTTGTTTTGTCGCAAGGAGACCTTGGCAGGGACAACAACCTCAAGGGTTTAACAACCCTATGAATCTTCAAACCCCACCAAATTGGAATCCTTGGCAACAACCTTGGCCCCAACATCAAAATTCATATCAGCCATGGGTACAAGGGATGAAAAATCCTTATGGGAGATTTTCTCAATTTTATCAATATCCTCCATCTTTTCAAAATCAACAAGCTCCACAACTTCCAAGCCCAAATCCACAACTTTCATTGCCATTTCCACAACAACAACCTTCTCAACAAAATACAAATCCTCAACTCATGCTCCCATACCAATAGAAGACAAATCAACTTCCAGCTCAGCCATTGCCAAATCCTAACAATAAGAATCCTCAAACTACTTATATGGTAGAAGGACAACAATTTCCTACCTATATGATCGTTCCTCTCAACGATGTACAACTCAGATCTGGTAGAGTTTTAGAAAAACCTTCTATAGACATTCAAGAGCAAGATACCTCTGAGGAGGACTCTCTTCAAGTCAATAAGGGTTCTGAGAAAGAATCTCTTCAAAATTCAAAAATTCAAAAAGAAAAAGAAAAGCTAACATCCACAACTCCTATAGTTGAGCAACCTGTATCTTCATCTACACCTCCTTTTCTGGAAAGACTACAAATTGATAAGGGGGTGGAAAAAAAAATCTTGTTGCCTAACTATGACTTTCTAGATGAATTGAAGAATGTTTGTATCAAGATTCCATTGCTACAAGCCATTCGAGAAATTCCTATTCTAGCAAAAACCATAAAGGAGTTGAGTTTCAAAAGACCAGGAAGGAAACTAAAAGATACAAGAAGAATCCACCTGGTAGGAAAGATTGCAGATATTATGATGGGAAAAATTACCATGCCGAAGTATGTAGATCCAGGAAGTCCAATTGTCAAGACACATATAAATGGGATAGAAATTCCAAACACATTGATTGACTTAGGGGTTGCTATCAACATTATGAGTAGACAGACTATGGAACAGTTAAAACTTCCTAATCTTCTCTTTACACCTACTTTACTACAACTTGCAGATCGATCAGTTATTAAACCAGATGGTGTATTAGAAGATATTTCAGTCTCCTTAGATTCTTGGGAATATCCAGTAGAATTTATGATTTTGACTCCCAAGAGTAATCTAGGAGGACATCCACTTATCTTAGGAAGACCTTGGCTAGCCACAGCTGATGCTTTTATTAGTTGTAGATCTGGGGATATGTACATTTCTAATGGTAATTTGACAAAGAAATTCAATTTGTATCCTCCAGCAAAAGCAATCACAGAAGTAGGAGACAATGAATGGGTTGATGATGAGGACACTATACAACCTATCTTTACCATTTCTGAAATCAGTGAGGATAGTCAAATTCTGAACACATTAGAAAATTTTGAGACATCTTCAGAATATGACCCCACACAATTTCAGTTGGAATCTAACATAGAATATTTATCATCAAGACAAATGTCTCTTTACTCTATGGAAGAGTTTGGTAGTTCTAATATTGAGATTTTTCCAGGAAAAACATTGAATATCAACAAACATTTGGAAAAGTCACAACAAGAAGAACTAACCAAAATCTTGCAAAAACATTCTACCGCATTTGCATGGGAGTATACTGACATGAAAGGTATTGATCCTAAGACTTGCATCCATCATATCTATATTGAGGAAAACAGTAGACCAATCAGACAACCTCAAAGAAGGATGAATCCAAATCTTATGGAGATAGTGAAAGAAGAGCTCCAAAACTTCTCAATGTAAACTTCATTTATCCAATTTCAGATAGCCGATGGGTTTCTCCTTTGGTTATAGTACCTAAAAAGAATGGTAAATGGAGGGTATGCATTGATTACAGGAAATTGAACAAAGCAACTTTGAAGGATCACTTTCCTTTGCCTTTTATCGATCAGGTATTAGATACATTAGCAGGTAAAAAGTACTTTTCATTTTTGGATGGTTTTAGTGGCTATAATCAAATTCAGGTAGCACCTGAAGATCAAGATAAGACTACATTTACTTGTCCATGGGGAACTTTTGCCTACCGAGTGCTTCCTTTTGGGTTATGTAATGCACCAGCAACATTCCAAAGAGCAGTACTAGGAATTTTTTCTGATCTAATCCATGATTGTGTAGAGGTTTACATGGATGATTTTACAGTTTTTGGTAATTCATTTGAAGAAGCATTAGAAAATTTGGAAAAAGTTCTTATAATATGTAAAGAAACAAACCTTTCATTAAGCCATGAAAAATGCTTTATGATGTTTACTGAAGGGATTGTTTTAGGACATCATATTTCAGGAGATGGGATTAAGGTTGATAGATCAAAATTTGAAGTCATCTCCAAGTTGCCTATTCCAAATTGTTAAAGAGATGTTAGAAGTTTTCTAACATCTATCTGCTACTGAAAATTCAGTTGTTCATTTTTTTTATGAGGATATTTTTACTCGCTTTGGTGTTCCAAGAGAAATTGTGATGCATCGTGAGCTAATTCACATCCAATTTGGTGGAGAAGTTGATGGAAGAATACAAAATCAAGCACAGAAGATCTACTCCTTACCATCCGCAAGCAAATGGTCAAGTGGAGTCTACCAACAAAGTTCTTGAAAATATCATCACCAAAATTGTTCATCTACATAGAAGAGATTGCGCAGAAAGGCTTCCTGAAGCCTTATGGGCCTACAGAACTACATGGAGAAATACAATAGGACATTCTCCCTATGAACTTGTTTATGGGAAGGAAATCCTGCTCCCCATTGAGTTCCAAGTCAAGACCTTCAAGATAGCATTTCAGTTGGGGATGGACTTATCAAAAGCCCAAAACCATAGAATGGAGCAGTTGAATGAGCTAGATGAGATCAGACAAGAGGCAATTCTAAGAACCGATCTAGTTCAATATCAAAGAGCTAAATGGCATGACAAGTATATCAAAGAGAAGAAGTTTCAAGAAGGAGATTGGGCATTGTTATTTGATTCCAAGTTTAAATATTTTCAAGGAAAATTTCATACTCATTGGCTTGGGCCATATGAGATCGATTGTAAGATCTAGCAACAGCCGTAAGAATCAAGACCATTGATGAATTTCAAAACTCCTAGTTCAAAATATTCATGGATTTCTAACGAATTGTTTAAAACAGGGCCAGATCTTGTGATCGGAAGATGTGTCAGGGAAGATGAAATGCCTGATATTCTTAAGGCATGTCATGATGAACCATGCGGCGGACACTTTGCGGACAAAAGGACGGCCTATAAAATCCTTTCCTTGGGATATTATTGGCCTTCTCTCTTCAAAGATGCAAAACAATATGTCAAAAGGTGTGATAGCTGCCAAAGAGTAGGAAAACCTACCCTTTCAAATGAAATGCCACTGCAAACACAGGTACTCATTGAACCCTTTGAAAAATGGGCTTTAGATTTCATTGGACCGATTAATCCACCATCGAAGCAAAAGAAGTACATATTGGTTTGCACTGATTATGTTACTAAATGGGTAGAAGCTAAAGCATTAGTATCTGCTACTGAAAATTCAGTTGTTCATTTTCTTTATGAGGATATTTTTACTCGCTTTGGTGTTCCAAGAGAAATTGTGACAGATCAGGGGAGCCAATTCACATCCAAATTGGTGGAAAAGTTGATGGAAGAATACAAAATCAAACACAGAAGATCTACTCCTTACCATCCACAAGAAAATGGTCAAGTGGAGTCCACAAACAAAGTTCTTGAAAGTATCATCACCAAAACTGTTCATCTACATAGAAGAGATTGGGCAGAAAGGCTTCCAAAAGCCTTGTGGGCCTACAGAACTACATGGAGGAATACAACGGGACATTCTCCCTATGAACTTGTTTATGGGAAAGAAGTCTTGCTCCCCATTGAGTTCCAAGTCAAGACCTTCAAGATAGCAGTTCAGTTGGGAATGGACTTATCGGAAGCCCAAAAGCATAGAATGGAGCAATTGAATGAGCTAGATGAGATCAGACAAGAAGCAATTCTAAGAACTGATCTAGTTCAATATCAAAGAACTAAGTGGCATGACAAATATATCAAAGAGAAGAAGTTTCAAGAAGGAGATTGGGAATTGTTATTTGACTCCAAGTTTAAAGATTTTCAAGGGAAATTTCAGACTCATTGGCTTGGGCCATATGAGATTGACAAGATCTTTAGCAATGGAGCTGTAAGAATCAAGACCATTGATGAGTTTCAAACTCCTCTTATTGTGAATGGCCGTAGATTGAAAGTTTATCATAAGCCACTCTCTAAAGAGGATTTTGTCAAGTTGTTTCAAGAAAGTTCTGCAATCAGGCTGGTACAGAAGAATTCTTCTTCTCCACCAGCCTAGCTTTTGTTTTTCAAGTAAAAAAAAAAAAAAAAAAAGAAGAAGAAGAAGAAGAAGAAGAAGAAGAAGAAGAAAAAATGGTATAAGCCTGAAAACCAATCATTGATTGGCAGTCTTATACAGAAAATATGGGGTGAAAATCAGGGACACCTGACACTCTATATTTTCCAAAAAAAAAAATATGTCTTTCATTTCATTTCATTTCACCACCCACTCCATTTCATTCCACTTCATTTCATCTCATTTCATTTCATTTCACTTCACTCCACTTCATTTCATCCATTCCATCAATAAAAATCTTTTTTTTATGACCATTTCCACCTGGTCATCTGTCATTTGTTCATTTCTATTCAACTAAGTAATAGCTGTGTCAGTTTCCGCAGCTGACATCTGTTTCCGCAGCTGACTCCAGTTTCCGCAGCCAGAAGCAAATTCCACAGCTACTACTCTGTTTTCAAAGAGAATGTACAGTCAGTTGTTATTTCCATAATTATGAAATAAAATGCAGGAGAGAGGATCAATGGAACATTCAAGACACTAATGAAGATCAATCAGTTGAAGACCAAGGGCAAAAGCAAGTATTCCAAAGGTATGAATAAAGTTTATTTCAAATAGTATTGAAAAACACATTTTTATATAATTTTAAACTATGAGCTCTACCCATAACGCGCAATGATTATATTGACAGTCCCGTAACTTTCCACGATCTCCATGTTATCCTCTTGCATTTATTCACAAACGGTTTCATCATTGAAATTTCGATTCTCACTCATGTTCCAATATCCCACCGTAGATAATGAGACGTATTTGAGTTGACAAAGGACTCTTACAAGCCGCATAACTTCATAATCATTGATTGAAACGTGTTCATATTTATTACATAGCCACCAAAATTCAAAACGCGGCCGAATGCATTATACTTTGTTAACCTCTTTGTCGTGTCTCTGTCGTGTTTACAAAACCCCGCTCTACTCATTCTCACTCCCTGTTTCACTCCATTTCGTTCCTTTTGCTCACTCTCACTCCCGTATACCTACCCACAGTCTTACTCCATTCTATTTATGGTACTCATTCTCATTTTATGATAACATCCCCACAGTATTGTGCTCGATCCTGTGTATTCCATCGTTCCATTTCCACTTAAACCCTCACAGAGGCAAACTTGTGAAGCACAGAGAAGTGAAATGGGAAAATTATTAAGGGCAGAGCCGGAAGGACCGAAGTTTAGAGAGGGATATCCGCAAGCAAAAGAGATGTTGAGGAAAGCTAAATGGCTGCGTTTTATTCAGAAATTCAGGGGTTACCACAGAGAAGTTACAAAAGCGTTTGCAAGATCATTTGATGGCTCGGAAGCAGAAGTGGGAGACCTCAAGTTTTTGGTCAATGAAGCATCAATAGCAACAACCACATAGCTTCTTCAGGAAGGAGAACGTTGGTTCAAAAATAAAAGTATCAGTGATGAGACATGGAGAACAATTCTACGAAATCAAGGTATGGATATCACTGTTTTTAAAAGAGGAATCCCTGTGCATGCAATAAAAGAAGAATGGGCCACTTTACTACTAATTGTTCAGAAATTTATTACATGTGAGGGCCGTTTTGGGTCTATGTACATGTACCATACTAGGCTATTGATGAATTTTCTTGAAAACCAAACTCTCAAACTCCCTTATTTTCTATTCAATAGCTTAAAGAAAATGGCTGTGACTGTTCAAAAACACTTGGGAGATGTAGAGCCTCATCTTTATCACCACAACCTTATAAAAATTCTGATTGAAAAAGAGCTAAAGGAAAGAAAAGATACATGGGAACAATTCCTAGTTAGAAACTTCTTTGAAGAACCTCAGGAAATTCCTGAAGGTAGTTCAATTAGAAGGAGTAGAAGAAAGAGAATGAATGTTGAAACCCAAATTGCTCCTACACGGGAAATTCCCGCAGCTAGCACAGCAAAAAGAAGTAGAAGGAAAAGAACAATAGATGAAATCCAAAATACTTCTACTACTACTATGAAAAAAACTGATAGGGAAGAGAGATTGGTAAAAAGGAAGAAGAAGGAAATCAAAGCTAGGAAGCCAATAATACCAAAAGGGAAAGAAATTATTGAGGCTGTCCATAAAACTCCTTCTTCTGAAGAAGAAGATCACCAAATACTATCTGAAAGATTAGTTTTTCTTCAAAAACAGTCATCTCTATCCAAGAAGGCAGAGACAGGAAAACAAGAACAAAAGGGTAGTGTACCACAGCATGTGAGGAGAAGCAGCAGGCTTAAGGGAAAATTGAGAAAAACACAAATTAAAGGTCCTCATTTTATTGATTTGGGTGAGGAGACATCTGAACAGTCTCCAACTGACCATAGTCCATTTCAGTCAGTTAGTGAACCTGACTCCTTTCACTCCCAATCAGACAATGAGCATACTCCATCTTATTCTCAGCAAAATGTTGATGTAAGCCCTCCTCGGCCGGATTTTGAACATAATTCTCCCTTGCAGCATTTTGGGGACAGCCCAATGAAAATGACACCGAAAGTAGACCCCAAGCAGCAGGAGGTATATGACTATATAGAATCCTTGGAGAAGGCAGCCACAGGTCCAAGTACCTCTTCCATTCAGCCTCATACATTGCAGGATGATTTAGTTCAGTCATTAAAACAGGAAATTTTTGAGCTGAAGCTTTTAAATCGGCATATCAAAATGAAAATGAAACACTGAAAGAACAAGGAAAACTGGACAAGATCATCCATGATAATACTATGTTACATTTGGGTATTTGGCAAAAGAAGAATAAGAAATTAAAAAGGAAATGCCAAAAATTGAGCAGAGCACTTGTGAATATCAAATTTAGGTGCTTAATGAAGAAACCCAGAATGATGGCAGTACCAAAGAAGAAGAGAAGGGGATTGGATGTGCTGGCTGAAGTATCAAGGCACATGAACTGAACAAAGAGTATCAAAATTTTGGTTGCATGAGGACATGCAACACCTTCACGGTGGGGGTATGTTGAGTCCCGAATTTGCATCTTTTCCATACACTTTTCCATACCTTTTTCACTCACCTAAACCTCCAAAATTGTCAATATCATGTGCAAAAGGGTATCTAACATGGTTTTTAATTATGTTTTTGTGTTTTCTATTTGATCTAGATTTTTTTCATTCAGCTGCGGAATCTTGCCACTTTCCGCAGCTGCTGCAACTTTCCGCAGCTATTTTGTGGAATTATATGCTACAGGTGTCTACAAGGGAAACGAGCCACATGGGCAGGCTAGGAATGACGTGGACATGGTTTGTGTCCTATTGGTTCAAGCAAACTCGTCCAAAGAAGCCGCGGTCAAAGCCGTCCACGTGGAAGTCAACTATGGAGTTTCATGTCGGCCGGACTCTGTTTAGTGGCAAATAAACATCCATACGGCCGTTTCTAAGCTTGCGGAGGTTAAATCGACATCTGTGCAGAGCTCTGGAGTTGAATTCAAGCATCCACCTTCCGTAGATTCGCTTTCCAACATGGCCATACTTCTATATCCGTGGGCGTAGTGGTCTACGTGCTCTCTGCCATCATGAACTTTAGGAGACAGTTACAGTTTGTTGTTATATATAGAGCGTTTGCATACGCACATAAAGTTAGTTGTTAGGTTGTGAGTAGTTAGTTGATAGTTGATGTTCGTGAATAAACTTTGTTATCTGTTAGTTTGCTTTGTAGTGATTACGCTGCCCTTGAGCCGTAACACTACCATTCTGTAATGAACTGCTTGTTAATATGAGAAGACTCTGTTTTTCAACTTAATTCGTGTTTGAGGATCGTTACCAAGGCTGTGTAGAGGGCCCCTGCTCAGCTAAGGTTTTGTGTATTAGTGTACATTTCTCATTTCATTTTCTTTTAAAAGTCATTGTATCATAATCCATCATATGTTCATACTTTGTAGTTGTTTCATTTCTGTTTATACATTTCCATAATTTCCATTTCATTTCTGTCTTACATGTTTTATGATTGTTAATCACTGATCAGTTTTCTTGTGTAGGTTTTAGGTAGACAGCCCGGGCATTTTTATAGCATTTTGACTAATGACATGAAACTAACATTGTTCTGCTGCTAGTTTGCTTTTCATAGCTTTTGTTTAACTTCAATCTTGCTTTGTACATTTCAGTTTTGCTTATCTGATTCAGTAGTTAAATTTAGATATATTAAGCTGCTCATAGCGTCTGCAGTTGCCTCCGAAAGCCACAGCTGGACTGATGGTGAGGGACTGCATTATGAAATGTGTAGTTTAGTATTAGTTTCTTTTCTGCAAATTTAGATATATTAGGCTGCTCATAGCGTCTTCAGTTGCCTCCGAAAGCCACAGCTGGACTGATGGTGAGGGACTGCATTATGAAATGTGTAGTTTAGTATTAGTTTCTTTTCTGCAAATTTAGATATATTAAATCATATATGACATCTTCAGTTGCCTCCGAAAGCCACAACTGGACTGATGGCGAGGGATTGAATCATGAGTGTATGGTTTAGTATTAGTTTACTTTCTGCAAATTAAATATCAGTTACACAAGTTGTTTATGATTTCTTCCGAAAGTCATAGTTGGTCTAATGATGAAGGGTCAGAAAATGAATTGATGTAATCTGATTTAGATTTATTTTGTTGCAATTTTGAATTTCCTTAAGCATAGTTTCTTTTGTGTTTAGTTGGCAGCAAGAATAGTTTGGTTTTCATGCTCACTAGTTTACTGTTTTGATTTATTAGATTAGCAACACCTTTTCATTTCAGCAGTACATTTTCATTTTCTTTCAAGTCTTGTCATTGTAAATTTCAATTTGCTTTTTAAAGTTTCAAGATGGTAAATCATTATAGGGGATATCACTTCCTTGAAAAAATATAACCAAACTTGTTTTCATCTTAGAATTTCCATTTCACCTTAGAAAAACCAAAAACGACAAAAAGTTAAGAAATAGGTTATCTTGCACATATAGTGCGCCGCACTTCATCAGCTTACGATTCCCGGATTGACAAATTAAATGCAGCAATTTAGGAACACTAAATTGACCAAACAGTTATCAATAGAAGACCTAATTTGGGTTGGATCATTATATTATTTTTCAATATTTATGCTTTCATAGTGCAAAAATTGTTGGAATCGGCTAAGAGGACCATTTTTATTGGCGGGTCTTACTTTGGTGAATTGGGGTTTTAAATTTCTTGAAGCTTTTTGGGGTCCAAAAACTCTCACTTTCACTTGAACCTCTTAACATTATTTTTACTCATATACCTATCCAATGATGAAGGAAATACTTCAAATGGAGTTTGCATGAAAATTTATGCCACCGAAAAGTTGAAGTTCTTGTTTTGTCCACCATAATTTGAGAGGATGCCACAATATCCCCACTACTAATAGGAAAGGGGATAGCTATATGACCATGATGAAAAATACTCTAGAAGACTAAAATTGTAACTCATCCTGGGAAAATAATGAGTTATATTTAACCCCTATTTGGTTCTTTGGCCATGTTATTTATAATTAGAGCACTAGGAAGAAATCTAGCTTCATTCTACTTGAGTACATTTTGTTCCATAGATGAGAAGAGTGGTTATCAGTGGATAGAGAGAGAGAAACAAGAGAGCCTTTGTTTTTTACAATAGCCCACTGACCACAAGTCTCACTACTTTATACTTGCATCCATTTGAATTTAAAGAAAGAGAGAGTGGATAAACCTCACTTTCTAGTTAGGATTTATCTAGAAAGGGTCTCTTAGATAATATCTTGTGTCGTTATGGTTTGTGAGTGTTTTTCTCATTATTATCTAGTTTTCACATTCCAGATATTACATGCATTAGTAGAAATAGTAATTTAATAAATCCAGGAATCTAAGGAAAATCATTCTCGTAGTATATTTCAAATTTTCAATATATTTTATAATATCCACTGTGATAAATCTTTCAATTGAATATCCATAATAGTTTATGAATCATTTTGATATTAGAGAAGGTTTATTTGCATATATTGTGGGCAATTGCAAAGGATCCAAATCCATTAGGCTGAAATTCATAAAACCCCTACCATGGATGAAAATTATATTGATAACCCTCAAGATCTAATAAAGGAGAGATCCAAAAGACAGGAAGAGTAGGTCACATATATTAATTATAATATGAACCTTCTCCCGGCATCTCTGGAAAATAATTTCAAAATCGAAGAAGATGAAGGTTCCAACTTGGAGGTCAAATCAAAGAGAAAATTGTGGGATTGAAAAGAACTAGAGAAAGAGGCTAAGTGATAACTTGAAAAAGAATAAGCTAGTTCAAATTCCATGAAGCATTCACAATCCCTATTCAATATGGAAGAAACTATCAAAATCTAGCCATACCAGACCATGATTGATTCTTTCAAAATTAAAACATCGCTTGTAGTACTTAGAGTTTTTTTTTTTTCATTCGATACATAGAGGAATAAAAAAATATATATATTCTTATTATTTCAAACTAGAGGGCCATGCCTTAACATGTTAGGAAAGACATATGGAAACCATGAGGCTAGATCGGCATCCTTTGGTGACTAAGTGGAAGGATTTAAAAAATTAACATAAAGTCTTGTTTCTATCGTATTAACAATGTACAGGACAATTGGATATGTTATTGTTACTTTAGGTAGATGACTTGGGTAAAGTGTGCATGAGTACACTACAAAATTAAAGAAGATGGAAATAATATTGGGTATCTCTCCCAAGAACCTAGAAGTACTTCTCAAGTATTTTTGGGGTCTACACAAACATCTATGGAAGCAAGTGATATTGCTCTAAAATTGTGGATGAGGCTTGTGTAAAAGTGCATTACTTAGGAAGCATAGGGAAAAATGGGAAAATCGAGTGCATTGAAGAAGAAAAACACCAAGAAGATTCCAAATAAAGGAAGATGAAATGGAAAGTGGGGAAGGAAAAAATTACAACAACCACAACATACTAGTGCAAAGATCCAAATAATCATTAAAACCACTATGATATCGATGGTCATATAGAAGAAAAGAATTGGAAACTACACCGATAACTCAACTCAAAGAATCCTAAGAAGGATGGAAGAAGAAATTATCATTGCCACATATTTGAGTAATCAGGTGGAAACAACTTGAATATGAATGATAATATTACATGCACATCAATGCAAAACGGGGTGAATCTAGGTATCTCTCAATAATAAGAAAATAGGTAGATGACTAAACTCTTCCATATAAAGTTACAGGTCAAGAAGTTTAAAATTGATGCTTTGTTTGACTTAGTATCATAGGAAAATATCATTATAAAAGATTTAGTTAAAAAATTGTGATTAGATGTTCATGACCATCCCATCCCACATCCATTGAGACGGTTCAAAAATAAGGTTGAAATAAAGGTAAAAAAATTTGTATAACCAAAATTTCTATTAGTGTCGACTTGCTATTGATGAAGTATAATTTGACATAGTTCCACCCGATGTATGTGGATTTATTTTTTGGAGTCCCTATATTTACATGCATGATGCTATATTCCTATAGAGATCCAAAAAGTGCCACCTCAATAAGGATGTAAAATCCTTCATCATTAATGCACAAAAGGGAAATTAAAAATCTTGTTGGTAATTTCCAACCAATCCAAGAAATTGATCAATTCTATCAAGGAGTATGTTTTGATATTGTAAAGGGAAAATCAATCTATACGAGAGTTAATGAGGGCCAAGTTATCCTTGGAAGTTGTACTAAGGAATAAAAGCAACAAATGGAAGAATTTTTATAGGCATACATGGGAATGTTCCAATAGCCTAAAGCTGGGATACCACCCAAGTGGGAAGTGGAACACGAGATATAGTTTTTTCTAGACTCTTTGTTTCCAAACATGAGGTTGTATAGGTTCCTTCTTTCACTCATTTTTTATATTTTCTTTCTCAATTTCTTTCTCTAAGATCATAACTCACTATTTTTTATGCCTCATCTTCACTCATTTCTCGCTAATACCTATTATTTACACAATAGTTATTTGAGGAAAAAAGTTTAGGTTCATTTTTAGTGAAAGCATGCCTTTAAGTATGTTCTTGTTATGCCTTTTTTTTTTTTAAGTCAATCCATTGTTCATGAATATTCTTTCCGTCCACATTTACATTCTACCTATACTTATCTGTGATCTCTCCTTTACATACTTCCCATCAATACCAGTAAATGAACCTTTTTATTTATTACAGTGATTGAAAATATTCATTGACTTGTGCATTAAGATATCACTGTATACATTAGGATATATGTGAGAATTATATTTAAAACACCACTCAATAATATAAATCTCACCACAAAAAAAAATGATAGGGAGAAGGTTTGTCTTTGAAACTTTGTGAAAGGGTTTATTTTCCAATCAATAAGTGGTTTATTATGATCACTAACATCCTAATCCATGGGTGAAAATTGCAATGAATTAATATGTTTATGCCATATTTTACACGTATACAATTATGAGTTTATTTCAATATATTTTGGTTTTCAATAGGGAATTAGTAGGAATATTCCAAACTTCATTCTCATCACTCCAATTTATTTTTCTTTAAAGTACTCATGCTAGATGATTTTCATTTTAATTAAAAAAATGTAACACCCATAAATGTCTCTTAGCGTGATGGATGAGTAGGCATTTCAATTTAACTCTAGATTGGACAATAATGTTATAACAATAGTCACTTTTTTATTGTGTTTGAAAAAAAAAAAAATCTTACAAGTTGTTGAAACATCACATTTTCCATTGTACGTATGTATCAGTTCAACATTTTTTTCTTATAGAGGATATTTAATTTTTTTTCTCTTCAAGTATTTTCATTTTTTGTGTCAACAATAGAACTTATAGAAAATTGTCATAATGTTCAAAACATAAACAAGTGAATAACATAAACATACATCATTAAATCGAAAGTATGGAGCTGCAGTCTCGATGCAATACCTATTCGACTACATATGTTTAGGGAAACTTGATTAGGGTTAGGGTTTCATTTTTCCAACCACTACTCCTACTGCCTGAAGGCTTCCTAAACTATCATTCCGTCGTCCGTCTTGCTCGGGTGTTGTTGTGACCATTGCCGACAGGTATCAACCGTTAGTTGTTGCACCGTCCTATCTTTTTATCCTGGCTACAATGTTTGACGAGCTCGTGGATTACACCTTAGATCCCTATGAGGATGTGTCGATTTGGAAAACCTCCCCACCACACCTTTCCTTGCCATCTGCTTCGTTGTCTTTCTAGTTACCCTCCTCCTCGACAGGTGGAACTAGGTTTTAGTTGGCATCCCTCTTGTTCAACGACTCCCTATCATAACTGATCCGTCATCTCTCTGAGGCTCCTCCCTCAATCCTGTTTTATTCATTGCCTATTTTCCCTGACACCCTACCGAAAGCAGAACATCCTCATTTTTCATCGTCATCCATTCAATTCATATCTTCCGATCTACATGTTTCTTCTTCTCCTCCGCATCCAGATATTGGCTTTGTACCCTTACCACACCCTGATATACCTCTCGGACCTGAGACCTCTGTGTTGAATAATGCTCCTATGTCAACATCCTCCCCCCCCTCTTCATGATGCTATGCAGGGCCTTTTCCGAAACCACCTTTGGGTGATTTCCCTAGGGTTTCTAATGATCAGGGATTAGAGGCAGAATCAGATCCCCTACACTAAACAAACCCACCTGCAGCTCTAAGAAATAAAAGTGTGTCAATTCAGGTTCGAAGAAGATTGAATTGGTTCTGGGTGATGGTCTTCATATGGGGAGGTTATGAAGAAAATGGATCGAGTCTTGGTAGGTCATGTTCGCGGTCGCAAATAAAATCTCATTCGGCATTGACTCTGGATCATTGAGATATGGGGAAATGTTTTGGAGGAAATTCCTATGGTGGTAATCCTTCCCCGCAGATGGTTTTCCCTTAGTTTTTAGTGACCCGATCACGTTCAATGGATTATCTGCCAATACTAACACATTGAACAAGCTCCTATCCTATTGAAGAGATGAATTCCACTTTTTGATCCAAATTGAGAGAAATTAGGGGCTGGACCAATCTGGGCTTGCCTCCTTGAGCTTCCTCTCAACTTCTAGTTAGATGACATTTTAAACAGATTGGGAATTCCCTCGGAAGCTACTTGGATCGTGATAAATCCTACACTACCACTGGAAATATGTTCATGGCTTTCATACTTATTTATTTGGATACCAGAGAGGGCATGGAAGAAACTATCACCATCAAGTGGAGACAATTTTGTTAGAAAATTAAATATTACAGAGCAATGCAACACATAAAATATGCAGAAAATACAAGCACAAAAAACAAATTAAAAAATTAGAGAGACACAGATATACATGGTTCACCCAGTTTGGGCTACATCCACCCCGAATAGCCAGTCCTTCCTTTCTATTATCCAGCAAAAATGAAGAGACAAAACCTACATCAGATCCGCTGTAATATCCTCTGTTCTCTCTCACAGTCTCCCTATCTATTTCCCGCTAAGAGAATACACATGCAATGCGTAGCTGCAATACAATACCCTCATAAAAGCGAGGGGGTTGCCTTCTAGGGCAAAAAACCATAAACTAAACTTAACTTCTATCGTCAGATCATCCGCCTAATGAACGACCCAGATTGACTAGAAATTACTATACTTTTACAAGGAAATTTTACATCTATTTTTGTTTCGGCGCCGCCTCACTGTATTTGGGATAACCAACACTGGGCCCCGTCGCAAATGGGGCCTGACTCGGGGCGGGGGGAGACAAGTCCCCCCTGCACCCCCCCCACGTGCAAGGGTGTACAATTTTCTTGGGGTATACATCCAACTAAAAAAAAGGATCTCTGAATTTGGAAGAAAATCAGGCTCCACACCCAACAATCTCCCACTTGGAGACTGATTGTAGCAACTCCACCGCTACTTCATTTGCTGGACAATGACTCCTCTTTGGACCTGGTTGTTCCTCATCTTCATCATCATCCTTGAAGACCAATTGAAACTGAGCACATTTTCAGTTTCTCCCTGGTTACAACTTTTGTTAGCATATCTGTAGGATTCTGGCTAGTGTGTATCTTTTCCAGCTTCAACTCTCCATCTTCCAATACTGACCGTATGAAATGGTACTTGAGATTTATGTGTTTAGTCCTGGAATGAAATGCTGAGTTCTTTGCAAGATGAATAGCACTTTGGCTATCACTGTATAGTGTGCCCATATCATGCTTCTTACCCAATTCATCCATAAACCTTTGTAACCAAATCATTTCTTTACTAGCCTCTGTAGCAGCAACATACTCGGCTTCTATTGTTGAAAGTGCAACAACACTTTGGATTTTGAAACCCAACTAACAGTTGTTCCACCTACAGTAAATACATATCTTGTAGTGCTCCTCCTGTTATCTCTGTCACCTGCCATATCTGCATCAACATATCCCTGTAGAGCAATGTTTGAACCACCAAAGCATAATGCTTGATTTTTGGTACCTCTCAAATATGTGAGAATCCATTTTACTACCATCCAATGTTCTTTTCCTAGATTATTCATGTACCTTCTTACAACTCCCACTGCATGTGCAATATCAGGCCTTGTGCAGACCATTGCATACATTAAGCTTCCAACTACTGATGCATATGGAACTTTAGACATATAATCCATGTCTTCTTGGGTCTTTGGGCACATCTCCTTACTAAGTTTGAAATGGATAGCAAAAGGTGTACTAACTGGTTTTGCATTCTGCATATTAAATCTTTTCAACACCTTTTCTATGTACTCATTCTGAGACAGTGTTAATTTGCGATTTTTCCCGTCTCTAGTTATCCTCATACCAAGGATTTGTTTTGCAGCTCCCAAATCCTTCATTGCAAATGAATTTGCCAATTTTCTTTTGAGCACATTTATTTCCTGCATGTTAGACCCCGCAACAAGCATGTCATCTACATACAATAACAATATAATATAGCTGCCATCATTTTTCCTTTTCAGATAAACACAATGATCAGAGTGACATCTAGTATAACCTTGTTCGGACATAAACTTGTCAAATTTTAGATACCACTGCCTTGGAGCCTGTTTTAAGCCATACAAGCTCTTCTTTAACCTGCACACCAATTTTTCTTTCCCTTTGACCTCATATCCTTCTGGTTGCTGCATGTATATCTCTTCCTCCAAATCTCTATGGAGAAATGTTGTCTTTACATCTAACTGTTCAGGATGTAAATCTTCCGATGCTACAAGACTTAAGATAGTTCTAATTGAAGTCATCTTAACAATAGGAGAAAATATTTCATCAAAATCAATACTTTTCTTTTGTGCAAACCCCTTCACCACAAGTCTAGCTTTGTACCTCTGTTTTCCTCCATCTTCTTCCTTCAGCCTGTAAACCCATTTATTCTACAATGTTGTTTTACTTGCAGGCAACCTGACTAAGTCCCAAGTTTGGTTATGCATTAAGGAGTCCATCTCTTCTTCCATGGCTTTCTCCCACTTCTTCTTGTTTTCAACCTGCATTGCTTCTTCATAACATTCAGGTTCACCAAAATCACTCAACAATAAATAATATAATGAAGGAGAGTATCGTTCAGGGGGTCTACTTATCCTGGTAGATCTTCTAACACCACTTTCAGGTGTTTGAGGTGCCTGTTGTTGTTGTGGTGGTTTTTGCTGCTATGGTTGTTGATTATTATCATTTTCAGGCACCTTTAGTTTTTCAGTTATCTCATCAAGAACCGCATATTCCTTGCTTTCTTTTTCCTGTTTCTTTTCCTGCAACTGATTCTTATACAAGACCTTTTCATTGAATATTAAATCTCTGCTCCTAATGATTCTGTGATTTTCATAATCATATAAGCAATAACCAAAATCATTAGCACCATATCCAATAAAGGTACATTTCTTTGATTTTGCCTCAAGCTTTGTTCTATTTTCTTTATTTATATGGACAAAGGCCTCACAACCAAAAGGCTTTAAAAAAGAGTAGTTTACCTTTTTACCTGTCCATGCTTCCTCTGGAATACCACCATCCAAGGAACTTGAAGGCCCTTTGTTTATTAGATAAACAATAGTATCTACAACATCTTCCCAAAATTGTAAAGGAAATCCTGCATACAATCTCATGCACCTTGCATGCTCCATGATTGTTTTGTTCATCCTTTCTGACACACCATTTTCTTGTGGTGTTCTTGGAACTATCTTCTCTCTACGAATTCCATGCTCTGAACAGTACCTATCAAACTCTTTGCTGCAATATTCACCTCTATTGTCTAATCTGAGACACTTTAACTTCTTTCCTGTCTCAATCTCAACCAAAGCTTTCCATTTCTTGAAAGTATAAAATACATCAGATTTATTTTGAATACAATAAATCCAAGTTTTTCTAGTTGCATCATCAATAAATGTAACATAATAGCGAGAGCCACCGAGAGATGATACCTGAGCAGGTCCCCATACATCTGTATGCATAAGCTCCAATTTTTCGCTCTTCTTTTCTTTCCCAACTCTGAGAAATCTGACTCTCTTTTGTTTTCCATAAGTGAAATTCTCACAGAAATCCAAATCAACATTCTTCAAACCTGACAACAAATTTCTTGAGTGAAGAATCTTCATCCCCTTCTCACTCATATGTCCGAGCCTATGATGCCATAGTGCTGCATCTTCTCCTTTGGAAGTTAAAGCATTAACAGAGTTAGAAATACCATTGCATAAATACAATGTACCAACCTTTTCTCCTTTTGCTATTACCAGAGCTCCTTTGGTGACCTTCCAAGCTTTATCTGTGAAAGTTGTCACAAAACCTTCACCGCCTAACTGCCCTGCCGAAATCAGATTTTTCTTTAGATCTGAAACATACCTTACCTCCTTTATAGCCATTGGTTTCCATTCTGCTATTTTACAAGAAACTTACCCATTCCAACAATTTTACAGGGTTTATCATCACCCAAATGAACTTGTCCAAAATCTCCTTGAACATAGTCATGAAAATATTTCTTATCAGGTGTGGCATGGAATGAAGCCCTTGAATCTACAACCCAGAATCAGTAAAATTTTCAAAAGAAAGAATCAAAGCATCTTGGAACACATCACCTGTCACATTTTCTTCATGATTGTTTTCTTGTTGTGCATCTCCTTCTTTTCCCTTCCGAGATCTACAGTCTTTCTTTAGGTGTCCTTTCTTTCCACATTTCTAGCACACTATCCCTGATCTGGACTTGGATTTGCCTTTCCTTGATTTACTGCGATATCCTGAGCTCTTTCCTCTTTCCATTCTTCTTCCCCTAGACTCTGCACTCAAAGCATTACCCGATGTCTCACTAGAGCTTTTCAGTCACATTTCCTCGCTAAGGATAGCACCGACAACATCATCAAACTTTAAAGTACTAGATCCAGAGACAGAGTTACTAATGGCCATTAATAAACCATTCCAACTCTCTGGAAATGAGCACAAGAATAACAAAGCTCTAACTTCATCATCAAATTTTACCCCTACAGAACTTAACTAACTGGTAACTGTATTAAAATCATTTAAATGGTCTGCAACAGATCCACCTTCCATCATCTTCATATTAAATAGTCATTTCATAAGAAATACCTTGTTTGAGGCCGAGGGTTTTTCATATAATTTCGCCAACGTCTGCATCAAACCCTCTGTTGTTGTTTCCTTCGAAATATTGAAGGTGACTGATGCCCCAAGGCACAAAGGTACTGTTTTGAGACCCTTTCTATCGAGAATGTTCCATTCCGCGTCTATCATGACTGTTGGCTTCTTTTCTTTTTCGCTCAATGGTAGGTACAGATCTTTCTGATACAGATAATATTCCATCTGCATCTTCCACAGCGGGAAGTTTTTCCTGTTAAATTTCTCGACCCTAAACTTAGCATCTTCCGCCATTTCTCCCACTCGAACCAGGAACCCTTCTTTCCTGCGAGTTTATCAGCCAAATATACCTTCAGCTCTAATACCATTTGTTAGAAAATTAAATATTATAGAGAAATGCAACACATAAAATATGCGGAAAATACAAGCACACAAAACACATAAAAAATTAGAGAGACACAGATATATGTGGTTCACCCAGTTTGGGCTACGTCCACCCCGAACAACTAGTCCTTCCTTTCTATTATCTAGAAAAAATGAAGAGACAAAACCTACAGCAGATCCGCTATAATATCCTTTGTTCTCTCTCACAGTCTCCTTATCTGTTTCCCGCTCAGAGAATACACATGCTATGTGCAGCCGCAATACAATACCCTCATAAAAGCGAGGGGGTTGCCTTCTAGGGTAAAAAACTCTAAACTAAACATAAATTCTACTGTCAGATCATCCACCTAATGAATGGCCCAGATTGACTAGAAATTACTATACTTTTACAAGGGAATTTACATCTATTTTTGGCTTCGGGGGCGCTGCCCCCGAAACCCCCGCCAAGGGACCACTGGCCCCTGGACCCCCCTAGCTGGGGGGTAGGCCCCCCCGCACCCCCTGACATGCAAAGGGTGTACAATTATCCTGGGGTATACATCTAGCTAAAACAAGGATCTCTCAATCAGGAAGAAAATTAGGCTCCACACCCAACAAATTTGTTCAATTGCAGACTTTAGGCTATGAGGGGGTACCATTCTGATGCAGACGGTGCCATGCTGTGGGTCAGATTTATAAGGATTTCCCTCTAATTATATCACGCAAGGAGCCGGATGAACTAGCTGAGCCAGCATATGTTGATGTCCCCATCAATCCTCCATCCTTGCAGGTAGCATCCACAGGTGGTCGCAGGACCAAGTCGTCGGCTGTTGGACCAGGTATGGTGGGTATGTGTTATATTAATTATAAAATGCGGCAGCCACCCTTTTTGGGGTCCACGGCAGTGCCCTGGGAAATTGTTTTTTGGTGGGCAAACCCACCCATGGTTTTGTGCATGGGTTTGCACATGGTTTTGGGGGACGATGGTTTTCGCCCCCCTATATTTTGTAAATCCTGTCAAGCGAACTACGGTTATGTTCTAATCCAGGGTTAATGGATTGGGGTTTATCAATGCTTCTACATGTATATATATGTGTTGTAACACTAAAAGGAATATAATGAAAAATCAATCTGGTAGTCCCGATTTGGGATCTAGGGGAAAATATTTGTGTATATTTGTTTTATTTTTTGTGTTCTCACTATCGTTTATTTTCTGTCTTTGAGATTTGTTTGTAGATAATTTCTATATAGGGTTAAAACCTACAATTTATTGCTCCTCTGCGCCCTCCATCACCCTGGATCACTTGATCTCATGTAACGACGACCAATATATCATCGGGTATTCCTCTGTCTCTCCCTTTTTATTTATCACTACATTCATGTGTATCTGTTATGGATCTGTTAATTCATCACACTTCTTCTCCTCCACTTGCTATCCCCCATATCTCCTACTTCCCTCATCATTCTCCTCCCCATCTATTCAGATATTCTCCCATCTATACCAGATCACTCCTCTCCATGATCTACTTCTGAGGCTTCATCTGACTCCAGGAGTAGCCACTCCTACTTCTGCATATCCTTGTCCAAATTATCCAATCGTAATTGTGGTGGGCTTGGAATCATTCCCCCTCATATTCCTAAAATTTTGAGGGGTAGACACTCTTTCATCTCTAAATCCATCATCCAAGTAGGGTAGGATGTGGTTTATGGTCGATAAAAAACTCTTGATTAGGTCCTTAGAGCACATGTGACCCCTCTTGGAGTTTCCTCATGAAGATTTTCTCCTTCAACTGCCATGGAATGACCAACTCCACCAAAACGCTTGCCCTAAGGATATTATTTGATAATGTTTTGGTTGACATTACATTCCTTCAAGAAACACTTGGACATACTGATTCTATTATACAAACCCTAGTAACCCTCAGACCGGTTTGGATATTTCATGCCTTGGGTGCTCGTGGAAGATGAGGAGGACTTGCTTTGGGTATTAATCCCTGCAAAATTAACCTCCTCAATTTTTGTGGGGGATGAGGGTTTCATTGGGCAAGATATATTTTCTACTAAATTCTACTGGGAATTTCACCTTATGAACATCTATGGACCATGCATTGACCTCTTAGCCTTTTGTGAGAATCTCTTTAGTCTCTCCTTCATGTCTGTTGATAATGTCATTCTAGGAGGAGACGTCAATTTCTCACTCAGCCACGTTGAACCTTGGGGGAATTCTGCACAGATCGAGCCTTTATCTGAAGTGTTGGGGAACCTATTGGATGATCATCACTTGGTGGATATTCCTTCCCCTCGCATTGTCCCAACTTCGTGCAATGGAAGCATGGGAGATGCCTCATTAGTGAGAAGACTAGATTGCTTCCTACTTCATGATCCCCTCATGGCCAATACGCCTGTATTCTGCTAGTGGGTTAGATCGGGGGGAACCTGTTGGATGATCATCACTTGGTAGATATTCCTTCATCTCACATTCTCCCTACTTGGTATAATCGAAGGGTGGAGGATGCCTCATTAGCTAGAATACTAGACTGATTCCTTCTTCATGAGCCCCTCATGGCCAGTACACCTGTATTCCACCAGTGGGTTGGATCGCGGGGCATATCAGATCATTCACCCATGTATTTGGAGCTTATTCAGGAGAACTACAAGCTTAAGAGCCCTTTCAAATTTAATGTGACTTGGCTATTGCACGGGGATAGTATCAATCTGATCACTCAATTTTTGATCTTTCATCCTCCATCCCCAAACCTATCCCCCTCGGCATTCTTTTCTCATAAGATGTTAGAAGTCAATAAATTAACAGTGAACTGGGCTAAGGATAAAAAATCTAGGGATGATCTGCCACTACAGACATTGAATCGGAACTCGTGACCATTGGTGCTTTTGTAGATGTTGGCTTCACATCAAATGACACCAAAGAAAACCTTACTCATCTAGAAGAAAAAAGATCTTGGATCTAGAAATACCGAGAGGAAACTTGGCACCTTATAAGTAAGGCCACTTAGGTAAAATACAACGACGATAACACTAAATTTTTCCACCAATTTTCGAATGGTAGGCACCCTATTAACACCATCTGGCATATGGAAGATGATTTTGGTAATTAGGTACAAACCTTTCACCAATTGGATAATATGGGAATCTGTCATTTTCATCATCTATTCAAGGCTCCTCTGACTAAATCAATGGCTGAGATCATCAAGGTAGCATGTTTGTTTCCCTGATTTTTGGATCAAGATGAGGAAGATATCCTTACTAGGCATGTTACGATGTAGGAGCTTTAGGAAACCATGAAATGGTTCAAGAAGGACAAGAGGCCTGAGCCCAACGGCTGGCCCATTGAATGGTATATGGCTTTATTTGATATCCTTGGTTAGGAAATTATGCAAGTGGTTGAATATTTCAGGGCATCTGGCCATATCTATGATGCTTTCAATTCCACTTTGATATCTCTCGTCCGTAAATATGACTCACCCCAAAATTTCTCAGATTATAGCCATATCTCCATTAGCAATTCCATATATAAAATCACTGCTTAGATCATCGCCAAGAGGCTCAATCCTATCCTATCTGAACACATCTCTCCTGAGAAATTTTCTTTCCTTCATCACCGTCAGATACATGAGGCTATTGGTACATCACAAGAGGCTCTTCAGTCTATAAAGATCAAAAATCTCAAAGGCATCATCCTGAAAATTGATCTTGCCAAGGAACTCGACCAATGTAATTAGCTCTACATATGTATGCTCCTGACTCATCTGGGTTTTCCCATAATGTTCATTAATTGGATTATGTGTTGCATCACCAATTTCTCCTTCAACATTCTTATATGGATTTCTTCGATATACTTGGTTAGGAAATTTTGCAAGTGGTTGAAGGTTGCAAGGAATCTAACCATATGTATGATTCTTTCAATTCCACTTTCATATCTCTTTTCTGTAAATATGGCTCACCCCACAATTTCTCGGATTATAGGCCTATCTCCCTTATCAATTCAATATATAAAATCATCGCTAAGATAATCTCCAAGAGGCTCAAGCCTATCCTATCTGAACACATCTCTCCTGAGAAATTTTCTTTCCTTCATCACCGTCAAATACATGAGGCTATTGGTACATCAAAATAGGCTCTTCACTATATAAAGATAAAAAATATTAAAGGCATCATCTTGAAAATAGATCTTGCGAAGGCATTCAACCACTTTAATTGGCTCTACATCCATATGCTCCCAACTCATCTGGGTTTTAACATAATGTTCATTAATTGGATTATGTTTTGCATCACTAATTTCTTCTTCAAAATTCTTATCAATGGTTTTGCATCATCATTCTTCCACTCCGAGAGAGGACTTCGACAGGGATGCCCTCTATATCCCCTCCTCAAATTGATGCATTCCCTTTTTAGCTTCTTAAATTGATCCACTCTGTAAAAGGTAGCACATCCATCAATAATTTGGTTGTAGTACCTTCTTTGTTTTGCCTCATAGTCTCCTTCATAACCTTGTTTCCTTAATTCTGAATAGAAAAAATATGAATAATGATTGTCCTACTCCTCCTGCAGGAAAATGATGTCAACATCATATTTTACTATTTCAATGAGAAAATTTTGTTTGCAATGCTCCCACTGATGCGCCAATGGAGGAAAGAGGCAATGCTTTTCAGAAGTAGCATACACTTGAGCAAGCACATTATACGTGATGACTGTGAATGATTAACTAGTGAAATGTCATCCACTCCCACCACAACTGTTGTTGACTTTCATCATCTCTCAAAAATGAAAGGGGAGACTTTGTTTGAATCGAATAACAGAGCGAGTATAGAATATTTTCTTCCCCACACATTCGAGCAATAATACGCTACTTATATCCTCTTGGTGGGTGTATAATATTTCCAGCATGAGACCATCTCCCAATTGTCAACAGATGTGATGTACTCATCTACTTCTTCAACTATGTGATGCCTATGCAACTCTTGGTTCCAGTCCTAAATGAAACATTACTTAAAACAATGCATGTGTGTGGATAACCAATTATTTTCACAATATGTACATTACAAAGTCGTAGCTCAATCAGAATTTACACTGCACATGAGCTTGACCACCTTATACCTTCCATATTGACCCCCTAACAAGTTTTCTACACTTAACTCTTTCCCAACAATGGGTTCAACTGTAATCATATCGACTTCCTCAATAGCTACCACTATAACATTTTTATTCTCAGCTCTCATGGAATTATGTACCACCTTGAGTTGAGTGGAGTGTGAAATAAATGATTTAGACTCTAGAGTTTTGTTTATTAAACCCAATGTTTCGTATTTATATGTGAGTCTATCTTTATCTTCAATAATTAGCGTTCCGAAAAATAGAATAATGAAAATAAATCTCCCTAGAATTTTAGTGCCTTTGATGTACAACTAATGAAAATGAGATGTCTATATATAAAATATATCAAGGAATAATTTTAGGGTCAGCTTGATATATTTATTGTTATTTCAAAGCTCATAATATTATAATATATATGTAAAAAGGTGGAAACTTATTTTGAGTTGTTATTATTGGAAGTGATTTTTTAATAAATTTTCTATGTGTTGTTGATGTTTAAACCTTTATATCGGTTCATGTTGTTGTTCATGTTGTTTTTTCTTTTCAATTTTTATGGCTTTTTGTTGATGTTTAAAACTTCATCTCGGTTCATGTTGTTGTTCATGCTGTTTTTTATTTTTTCCATTTCTATGGCCTTTTTAAGTTTTATTTTTAGGTAATTCTCTTCTTTTTTTTATAGTTTTTTCTTCTTCCATACAGATGTAATGAGAGGATGAGTTTGCATGATCTGCTAGGGTAGACTTAATAGTTCTATTCCTTGACATGTCTGCTACATGTTCCTTTAGTCTAATGTTAAAAAATAAGTGTGTCTCGCCTATGTATATACGCGATGTATTGAAGTAATATCACTCACTTTTCATCTCCTATGGATATAGAAAGGAAATGTCAATGGAAATCATATGATTTTTTCCAAAGTTGTTTTTATAATTGCATCTAGTTCTTTCTTTTGATATTCATGATTTAAATGCATAGTATTTTTAGGTTGTAAGTTTTATTTATTTAAAAAATTATAATATATATATATATATATATATATATATATATATATATATATATAATTTATGTAAGAATCTAAAAATATGTTTAATAATAAATTTTAAAATTTTAAAATTAATGTATATTTTTATTAATTATGTTGTAATGCGTCTCTCTTTGAAAACGCCTCTCCCAACTTCCATTTGTACCATTGTGCACCGTTGATTTTGATGTTATATGATTGAAATAGTTTCTATCTTTGTATAGAACATTTTTATATTAATCAATCACAAAAATAATCGGATAAGGAAATATGTTTTAGAAATAATCCAATTACAAAACTCACTGCAAATTTTTCAACAATTCGGATAAAAGAGTGCTCTGTGAAAGAAAAACCCTTCAAATCTCCTACTCAGCCACAACCCTACCTTCATCTCCTACACCATTTATCATCTCATCGGCCGCCTATGCGATTTTGAAGGAAGATCTGAACAAATAGATGGCACCTCGCTACGCTATAATGGCGCCTCAGATAGAGAAATTCTCTTTGAAGGTAGAACCCTTCAAAGCTCCTGCTCAGTGGCAATCCCAACTTCGTCTCTGGAAACATTTATTTTCCTACAAAGCGTCAATGCTTCCATTGCATTTGATTTCAGTTGTTTAGGTAATGGCTTTCTTGGTTCCCATTACTTTAGCTTTCAAGGATTTTCATGAATATAATTGGCATCATTGGGTTGATTTGAATATATTTTCATAAGGGGAAGAATTGTTGTCAATAGGTTTAATTACCACACTATCATCATAAACATCCAAACTGAGTGCTAACTGTGGCATGCCCTGTTGGTGAAAAGTGTATTGTTTCTGTATCGCCATGTTTCAAATATCTTGGGTGATATCATCTCTATGTCCTTAAAAATATAATAAATAAAATGGCACTCCATGCAGTTGAAACTCTTGGAAAACGTAGTGCTTAGGGATTCATATTCTACTTCTATACTTTTGTTCATGTATAACTAAGAAAAACAAACAATTCTCCCCTTGGAATGTGAGAGAAACGTTGCAATTCTTGCTGCAATATTTCTATTTTGGGATTTTCCGATTCTACTTATGTATATTTTCTTCATCTGTAATAGTAAGAAATAAGAAAGAAGGATAGAATCCCATCGAATTTAAGTAGAACTCTATCAAACTTGCGTAAGCGAGGTAGGGATCTACACCTTTCTGAGGTTTGAAACCCGTAAGAGTAGGGCTCTACACCCTTATGAGTTTTGAACCCGGAACTATTGTGTGATGACGCCTTATCTCAATCACCAGAACAAAAGTTGGCATATGCCTAAATTTGACATTTTTTCGCAGGACAAATATTTAGCATGTAATTTAGAATGAACATTTTCCCATGATATTTTGAGAAATATTTTCTGTGACTGGATAGGGTCTTTTATCTTAGAATGGAAGCTGCCCAAATTTAATATCTTTGCCCAAGAGCAATATTTAGCGGATGTACTTCAAAATGAAATTTGTTGAGAAATAATTACAAAGTCATAATTTTGGTTCTTTATGTTTTATCCCTAACTCGATAGAATTTCTTATCTTGGAATTAATATCAAGAGTAAAATGTAACTATAATAGTACCTCCCATAGGGATTGCATTAAAATTGTGAGTAAAGGGGCATAACTTAAAAATTAAATATTTGACTAAGATGAATAAATGAATGCCCTTACCTAGATAGGCATACATTCTTCCTTTAGCTATCCCATAACATTGCATTTCAATAATTTGAAATTTGGATGGTAGAGATTCATTATATATATTAATACAATCCATGGTATTTTCCATGGATTTTTTTCCTCCAAGGCGGTAAGAAAATAATTTCTATCAAATTACCAATTATCCCTCTAACCAACATTTAGACTAAAGACAAGAATACATTTTACGAGACAAATAACAATTTAGGTATGTACGATCCTCCTTGACCAATGTGTCGAATGTGAGGGTTAGGAGGAAACCTTCCCTATTAATCCCCAACAATCAAAACTCAAATTTAAGTTAATTAAATGAAAGAAACATTAGACATAAGAATAAAATCTCTAAAAACTAAGAAAACAGCTAGACCAAGTGAAGGGATTGTAGCATGGTGAAGATAAAAGGAACTCAATGTCATGATACACTTTTTGAAATCCTAGTTTAATAAAATGGCTTTCAATCTATCCATATTTTACATTCCATGCCCTTCCACATATCCACAAAATTATAAAGGATAAATAATATTTTTATAAAACATATTTGCTCCATTCAAATTATTTGAGATAATATATATCAATGATATAAACCATTTTTTTTGGACAAAATATGTCAGAAACATTGAGTGTGATTGAGCTTAGTGGGTAATTAGTTAAGGTCCCCCAACTTTTGTGATAAATGAAATGAAGCCTTTATGGATAAGAGGCATGAGGATTTTTTCATAACTACCTCTTTGTAGACCTTGAGTAGGTCACACCCAACCATAATATTTGCACTCTGTGAGCTTATGACATAGCATATGGATTTTTGGGATGGTAAATAATAACTATAATTTAACTATATATTGATAGGTATCTCCCAACATACCTTTTTGGAACCCCACTTCGAATATATATTTTTGATAATTAAAAAAACCCTATTTTTAATGGATTTCTTTTATTTGTTAATAATTAATCTTTTTATATCAAATAATACCATAAACCCATTCATACACCACATCCCCCTCCACCCCTAAAATATATACAATATATTGACTCTACCTTTCACAATTTTAAAACTCCTTTTCATGAATAAACATGATAAAATATTTGCTAACAAGGTGAAGCCCTTGTGCACTCAACAAAATCCTTAGTGGCTTAAGAAAATTACACTAAATTTCTCCATTTGAGGATATTTTTCATCTGCAAACATTATATGAGAATTATACCAAGTTCAAATCTTGGGTACATAGTTTATCTTTATCCAAGGATAATTTCTAAGGGACAAGGTCAATTAACTCCATTTCTAATTCCTAAGGACTAGGAGATTGTGTTTATATGGGTCAAAATTTCCATCTCAATCCATTCCTACTGAATTTCCCTTTCTGACAATGTCTTCATGGATGTAGTATTATATAAGACTCCTTTACCACAAATATTAATAAATACTTCAGTGATTCAACCTTTAGTTTTAAGGTAATGGATTCAAGTTTAGATTTGAGTAATCAAAGATATTTGAATCTCATATACCTTATCAAAGTTCCTAAGTTTGTTTACCCAAGATAAAGAGCTTCATGATAAGCACTAAATTTAAACCATTCAAAAATAGAATTATATTCCTTCTTAGTTCCTCTCTTAGATGTGAGTGTCAAATGAATTATATCTTTCTTAAAAAACAATGTTAAATGAATATGTAATCAATGATATCCTTCCACATTTTAATCCATCCATAATCCACCTTAATTTGGGAAATATATGTTCCTAATCTACAAAGCAATGTGGATACAAACTATGTAATGTGTATGGTAATCATAGAGTATGGATCTAAACTTATATGTTGCATTTTGATTGTAGCTAATGATTTAAAAAAAACAATATGATTATGGTTTAATGCATGACTTTGTCAATACAATTCATAAATTTATTATATCCAACTCCTAGGTTAGATCACTTGAACCACACCTCTAAATAATCACCCTTCAAATACATACCATGGTCATAAATGTGAAGATTGTACTTATGACAATATCTTAACGCTCGATCCGATGGTTGGTGAGGGGAGGTTGTATTCTCTCCCGATGGGATGAAAAAAAGGTTAAATCCAATCCTATCATGTTGATAATTCATAACATCTCTCTCTTTTTCACATCATTAGGAACATACACATTAGCAGGACAAAATAATTGATTGTAAAGATTAAGAATAATGAAAAAAATTTCCCTTGAGGGAGAGAAATATTTATGGCATGGTTCTTTATTGCATGGTTCTTTATGTATGTCAAGTGTTTGAGGGAGAGAAATATTTCTCCCCATTTTCCCCTCCACACACATGGAATATAATACAATACCATTAGCCATGCTTAATGTGAAATCAATCACTTTCACTTTCTACAAAAACAAAGTGTCTAATTATAAATAGAGAGATCAAATTTTATGAATCATGGTCTCAATTTCAAATTTATGACACCTGTCATGTTGCATGATAAAACATTCATTGCAAATTTCCACAAAAAATTCCATCTTGCCACTTAATTTTGGTAATGGATTGGAGCCACAAGGCCATTTTTTCTAACATCTCTACCACCCACCCCTATGGAAAATTATTTGTTATTCATATCATCTTTTGTTAATTTTCAATAGAGACTTGATGTTCAAAACTTAGAGGAAGAGGATGAGCCTCAAGACTATCCCCTCGTTCAATGGAGAAATAAATTTGAGGGGAGATATCAAATTTTCTACCCACATTTGTATTAGTCACCTTTCACATAGTTAACCCCAAGGTCATTGTGCCATTAATAATGTATTTGTAAGAGACTTTTCTTGTTTTTAACCTTTTATAGCAAATTTTAAAGCATTTTGGGTCTAAGAAGCTAGGCCAATGAAAGAACATGTTCAAAAGATTGATATACCATATGAATTCATATATTTTGGATCATATTTGATAAAATCCCACAGATTGGGATGTGGTGAACAAATTACATACACAATTTTAGGGCAAGGACTAAATATTCATGAGGGCCTATGATAAATGAAATCTCAACAAGGCATCAGAATTAAGAAAAACCATCAAATAAGATGTTCTCATATCACATAAGAAATACCAATTGAAATATCTGCACACATACAGATTATGCAGTCAAATAAACCCTTCGATCCATTGAGTCAAATAAACCCTTGACAATAGAAGCCTCCCTTTGAAGAAAATATTTGGTTCTGATACTGAATGAAGAAAATTTAACCAGAAAGACATAAAATTTACTAAGAGAAAAATTAATAAACTCACAAACAATAAAACATACATAATGCACAAAATATTTAACTGCGAAAAACCCCAACTCCAGGGAAAACCAATCCAATGAAATTTAATTAACCATTGGCCAAAACGATGGCCAATCTAGCCAAGTGAGCCTTCACTTCTCACCTCCAGGACTCTCTCACAATGAAGTCTTATGAGCCTTTTATAGGTTCCTTTACATGCAATACCATGAGCCGAAAACCATTGGTGCACAATACCATGTGCCCGAAAACTACTCGATTATTTAATATGGTCAACCTTGACTCTAAACCTGAGTCAATTTACCTAATAGTGCAAAATTTGCAGCAGGGTACATGTACAGGTAGTGCTATAGGTACAAGTAAAGGTGGTGGTACAAGTATAGGTACATGTAAAGGTACAAGTACATGTATAGGTGTAGGTGTATAGGATTTGGAATACTATATCACGACATTAGGTTTGTTCATATTTAGAATCAAGATACATATGTAGGACAATAGTGAGCTGTACTAACATTTTTAGTCACCTAGTCATTAATTTCATCATTTTTTACTAGTGTTAAGAAGGTAATGTTGAGGAAGTTTCATGTGAAAACTTATTCAGTTAACCAAGGCTACCATAATAAATTGACTACAGTAATTAGGTTCTATTATTGGTCGAACTTAAAGAAGGGTGTGGTCGAGTTCATAGCTATATGTTTGGATTGTCCGATGGTTAAGGCAGAGTGTAAGAATCCAAGTGGATTGCTACAACTGATTGTGATTCCAGAGTGGAAGTGGGAGGTAATTTCCTTCGAATTCATCACAGGTTTTCCTAAGAAAAATAGACAACATGATTCCATCATGGTTTTTGTGTATAGGTTGAAAAAGGTTGCACATTTAATTGCAGTGAAGAATACATACTCAACTAGATATTTAGCACAAGTGTTCATCAAAGACATAGTCAGATTGCATGGTGTTCCAAAGAAGATTGTGTTAGACAGGGATGCAAAATTCATTTCCAAGTTTTGGAAGGATTTGTTTACAGGTTTGGGCACAAAGTTGGAATTTAGCATATCTTATGTTCTGCTTACATATAGACAAATTTTGAGGGTCAACATGAACTTAGAGGATAGTTTGAGGCTATTTATGGGTGGAGTTGCAACACTCACATTATTTGGAGTGATATGGTTAGCAAGGTATGGATTAGGCCAGATATGCTGACAAAAAGGGAACATGAAATGCAGGTGATCAAGAAGAACTTGAAAGAAGAATAGGATATGCATAACATTTATGCATATAGGAATATGTTGTTGAAGGAGTTTTAGGTTGGGGAATAGGTGTACTTTTGCATCAAGCGCAGGAAGAGATCCTTGTGGATAGGATCATGTTCCATGTTGGTACCACGGTTTTATGGATTTTCAAGATCATTGAGAGGATCACATCAGTGGCCTATGGACTCCCTTCCATAATGAAATTAAATGATGTTTTTCATATATCATTTCTTAAGAAGTATGTTAAAGATGTTGATCATGTGTTTGACTGGCTTGTATTGAAGGTGGAACCAGATGGATAATTACAACCAAAGCCTCAGTGTATATTACAGAAAAAGGTGATCATCCTCGAGAATAGAGAAATAGAGAAAGTTAAAGTGCGATGGAATAAATTTTGGTCCCAATGAAGCTACATGGGATATGTCTGATCAAATGCAGACCATGTATCCTTCCTTGTTTTCTGGTTGAGGCAATTTTTTTTTTGGTGTGATGTTGGTATATGTTTGGCTAATGTTTTGATGTGATGTTCATGTATATGCACATATGTATATGGATGTAAATATCACCATGAGATATGTTATAAATATCCAATAAGTGGTATGGGAGTCATGTCATTATAGTTTTCATTTTCGTTTTCTTTTTTGCAAGGTGATCATTGTAAATACTGCATTGAGCTATGTTATGAAGATCCATCGACAATATTGTTTCTTTTCAAAAAAAATGATGATGTATAGGTGTGGTTGAACATTGAGGATGGTGTCCGTTGTAACATATTTTGGCACACCTAAAATTAAAAATTTTAGGTGAAAATTTGTCAATTTCTTAATAAGTTTAAAGAGAAGAAAAATATATTTATTATGCTTTTGAAATGCTTATAGCATGGAGTATTACGGTTTTCTAAAGGCTGCAGCTGTCTTTTCCTCAAAATTCTAGAGGTTTCAGAAAAAAAAAAAATTCAGTGGAATGTGGATGAATCTGATTAAATCACAAAAGTTTAGCTTTAAAACTTCAAATAGTCAAATCTAAGAGTGTACTTAACATTTCAACAATATTCCAAGTTAGCGGGTTGATTCAATGGGAACTCAACCATATGTGTGAACCGTCGGATCTAGCAAAGATCACGATCGAGTTTAAAACGCTCCTAGAGCGATTTCACAAATCGATGATTTTAATGTTTAGCTTTAAAACATGGCATGGGAAGTTATTTTTGATGTGATGCGAAACACATTGCATATAACGTAGGATAGGAAGAAACATTTAAGGTAAATTTTTGAATGTGCGAAGAACAAAATTGCACAGTCGCAATCTTGTTAGATTGTTAAAGTTGCGAAGTGTGGGCGGTAATTTATTTCGGATGTGATGCGATGCAATCACATATCGCATAAGGTAAGGGGTATAGTTATTGTTAAACAATAAAGGGTGCGACGTGCAATAGGAAATTCGTTGTGAATTGTGAAGTTGCAATATTGTTAAATTGTTAAAATTATGAAGTGCAGGAGGTAAGTTATAAAGGTTGCGAAGGGGATTCCGCTATGATTGGTCACCGCTCTTATGGGCCCATAACCCACAGGTTCATGCGTATTCTAAAACTTGTAGATTCTCAACATCAATTTGTCATAGGTCTCTTAAATCCAGTACACTTCGACTTGGCATCTACTTCCAATCTTCCTGATCTAATAGGCACTGTAGAAGTACTAAATTTTCTATTTTCTAGTATATATGTATAGAAGTATGATTGAAATTGAAAATTCGAAGGAATTTCATCAGATAATAATCTATCCCAGATTTTTGGGCAAGATATTTGATAACCATAGCATTCGAAGATTAGTCCAAATATAAGAGATCTTGTGGACAGAAGTGGCAGAATTTCCTAGGCACAAAAACAACAATGAAAAATGCATTGCCTTGATTTACTGACAATTACCCGATTTTAGGGAAACAGATTCAAATATTTAGGCAAAAGATCAACATATCAAAAGGGATAGTTCTATATTGAAAGAGAATTTTGCATTAGCAGCTCCAACATTTCCAAATTATTTTGCAAATGAATTTCTTATATTTAGTTTTATTTTATTTTATTTCTAGAAAGTTTATAAGAAATTAGATTTTATTTTTAATGTATTATTAAGATTTTGTTCATTTTCCTAAAAGACAGCAACATCTATCTTATTGTAATTTATATATATTTGATGGATTGTAATAAGAAAGGTGTGGCCTTTTTGAGGAAAAGACCCTTTTCAGCTTTGTAAAACTTTTCTGTAGAAATTATAATTAAAGTATTTCAGCTTTGGATTTGAGAGAATCTGTGTTTCTCATACATTTTTCCAGTATTTCCATATACATTTTATTCACATGATTTAATTCATGTACAGTTATCCAATTGGAAATTTAATTGAATCTCAGTTTCATTTCTGATTCGTTGTGAAGTTGTAATTTGATTAAGAGATTAATTTACATGACTATATATTATTGTAAATTCCTCTTGAAATCTTAATTACACAAGGTTTTTGTAATGAGATGATCATATTTTGTTTACTATGAAAACATAGTTTTCATAATTTCTGAAAACTGTAATTGTTTAAAGAGATTAGTATATCAGATTGTCTATTTGATCAAGCTCCTATTTGAAACTAGTTATTGTTTGTCCATCTCCCTAGTGGTTAAGTAGTCAGTCCGGTTGCTACATTATTAGGGATCTCCTTACATTATTCTGTCAAATTATTATACAAATCAAGTCATTCTGTCAGGCTATAATTTGACACTTTGAGAAAGGACTCTGTGAAGGAGGGATTTATTCATGAATAGGGATTGCATTGATAGCCAACCACCCCCAATTAAAACTATAATCTGGCCATTGTGCTTCAAAGGCTGTTGTTCGGTGATAATGAACAATGTTAAACAAGGCCTCGTAATTATTGAAGGAACCCCCTCTGGTTCAAAGGCTAGCTTAAACCTAAAGCTAGTTGAGTTAGTTTCCTAGAGTAGTTTTTGCAACCAAGGACTACCTATGGGAAACAGGTACAACATTTGGCACCGTTGTCGGGGAGAAAAAGATGAAGAAATATTTCCCAGATCACGATAATGACTAGATCTATTACTTGTCGGTGAACAAGGAATAGGCATTTGTATTGGTTGCATTATTTTCACCTGGCAACTCCACTTTGTCAGTTGGCGATTCCACTAGGAAACCGATCCCACTCTTTTCAGATTTTAGCTACCTTTATTTCTATGCAAGCTTTGTTGATACTTGCAATTAGCAATATATGTATCTTCCTTTCAACCATATTCAGAAATATAAAATGTCAGCAGAGGATGCAAATTTTAAAGGACACATGTGAGTTTAAGTTTTCCATTGGAGTTTATGTTCATATTGTATATATTCTTCATATTTTCAGCTATTGGCAATGTGGTTTGTCAATAAATCCACTCTGCACTTGGTTACATTGGAAAACAGATTACACCTAACAGTGCATCATTTCCCAGTTCATTTAGATAGAAGTGTGGGGATTGAATAGATTTTATGAGTTTCAGTATGTAGTAGATCATCATGTTCATTTATTATGAATGGTGTGATAGATCAGCTTATATATTTAGTCTATAATTTTTCAGTTTTCAGTTTTAAGTTTGAAAGAGTATTTGGATTATTTCTGGCATACGGTTGCATTTCACAATTGTAGGTTGCAGTCTACACTAGTAGGCTATTCAAATGACAGGGTTGATCTAGGAGAGTTCGTTATGGTAGATGATAGTTGATGATCAGGTTTACAATATGACTCCATGCCCTACTAAAGGAAAATGATCTCCTTTTTCTCTGCATCCTAGAGGGGGAAGCAGTCCCCATTGGAGCCGATGTTGTAACATATTTTGGCACACCTAAAATTAAAAATTTTACGTGAAAATTTGTCAATTTCTTATTAATTTTAAAAAGTCGAGAGATATATTAATTATGATTTTGAAAGGTTTATAGCATGGGGTATTATGGTTTTCTAAAGGTTTCAACTATTTTTTCCTCAAAATTACAGAGGTTTCAGAACAAAAGTGTGTAGTGGAAGATGGACTAATCTGATTAAATCACAAAAGTTCAAATTTAAAACTTCAAACAGTCAGATATCAAAGTGTAATTAGCATTTCAACAAGATGCCAAGTTAGCGGGATAATTCAATGGGAACTCAGCCATATGTGTGAATTGTCAAATGTAGCAAAGACCACTATGGAGATTAAATAACTCCTAGAGTGATTTCGCAAATCGGTGATTTTAATGTTTAAATTTAAAACATCACGTAAAGTTATTTTTGATGTGATGCAAAACACATCGCATATCGTAGAGTATAGGGAGAAATATTTAAGGTAAATGTTTGAACGTGCAAACTACTAAATGACACAATCGCTATCGTGTTAAATTGTTAAATTTGCGAAGTGTGGGAGGCTATTTATTTCCGATGCGATGCGATGCGATCACATATCGTATAAGATAAGGAGTACAATTATTGTGAAAAATTAAAGTGTGTGACGTGCATTAGGAAATTCATTGCAAATTGCGAAGTCGCAATCTTGTTAAATTGTTAAAATTGCGAAGTGCGGCGGGTAAGTTATAAAGGTTGCGAATGGGATTCCACCGTGATTGATCACTGCTCTTGTGGGCCCATAACCCACAGGTCCATGTGTATTCTGAAACTTGTAGCTTATCAACATCAATTTGTTAGAGGTCTATTAAATACGGTACACTTTGGATTGTCATCTACTTCTAGCCTTCCTGATCTAATAGGCACCATAGTAGTAGCAGATTTTGCATTTTCAAGTATATTTGTATAGACGGATGATTGAAATTACAAATTCGAAGGAATTTCATCAGATAATAATATATCCTGGATTTGAGGGTAGGATATTTGATAACTATAGAATTCACAGATTAGTCCAAATATAAGAGATCTTGTGGACAAAAGTGGAAGAATTTCCCAGGCACAAAAACAACAATGAAAAATTCATTGTCTTGATTGACTGGAAGTTAGCAGATTTTAAGGAAACAGATTCAGATCTTCAGGAAAAATATCAGCATATAAAAAGGGCTAATTCCATATTGAAAGAGAATTTGGCATCAACAGCTCCAGCATTTCCAAATTCTTTTGCAAATCAATTTATTATATTTAGTTTTATTTGATTTTATTTCTAGAAAGTTTGTAATAAATTATATTTTATTTTTAGTGTATTGTTAAGATTTTGTTTTATTTTCCTAAAATCTAGCAAAAGCTAGCTTATTGTAATTTCTATATATTTGATGGATTGTAATAATAAAGGTGTGGGACTTTTTAGGCCGAGACATTTTTTAGCTTTGTAAAACTTTTCTCCACAAATTATAATTAAATTATTTCAGCTCTGGCTTTGATAGAATTTATGTTTCTCATATGTTTTTCCAGTATTTCCATATCTATTTTCTTCATATGATTTAATTCATGTACAATTATCCAATTGGAAATTTAATTGAATCTTAGTTTCATTTCTGATTCGTTGTGAAGTTGTAATTTGATTAGGATATTACTTTACACGTCTATTTGTTATTGAAAATTCCTCTTGAAATATTAATTACACAAGGTTTCTGTAATGACTTGATCATATTTTGTTTATTATGAAAACACAGTTTTCATAATTTCTAAAAACTATAATTGTTTAAAGAGATTAGTATATCAGAATGTCTGTATGATCAATCTCCTCTTTTAAACTGGTTATTGTTTTTTGATATCCATAGTGGTTAAGTATTCAGTCTGGCTGCTACATTATTAGGGATCTCCTGACATTCTTCTGTCAAATTCTTATACAAATCAAGTTTTTCTATCAAGCTGGAAGTTGACACTTTGGGAAAGGACTCTGTGAAGGAGGGATTTATTCATGAATAGGGATTGTCATTGATATCCAACAACCACCAATTAAAACCATAAATCTGTCCATTGTGCTTCAAAGGCTTCTGTTCGGTGACAGTGAACAACATTAAACAAGGCCTCGTAATTGTTGAGGGAGCCCCCTCTGGTTCAAGGGCCAACTTGAACCTAAAGCTTGTTGAGTTGGTTTCCTGGCATATTTTTTGCAACCAAGGACTTCCTATAGGAAATAGGTACAACAATGTCCCCGAATGGGGAGGGTTTTGTAACATCCATGGTGAAAATTCCATGTAATAAAGTTAAAATAAACACCACGGTTGATGGGACACTTATTCCAAGCTGAATGTTAGGAGAAACACCTTAGTGGGTGTTCATTTGGTTTATTATGGTTAAGAAAATTCATAAAGGAAAAGGTTAAGGATTTGGAAACTAAAAATGGCATATTTGGCATGTTTATTTATGAAAATAATGGAAATTAGGAGAAAAGGGAGATGAAAGGCCATAGGTTGCATGTGAGGAGGAAAATGAAGGAAAATAATGGAAAATTAAGAAAATAGAGGCGTCATCTATAAAAATGGTATTGAGGATCAATTGGTACCTTTTGTTCATTCAATTTTCAAGTTCTCTCATTATTATCTCTCTCTCACTCTTGAACACATAGAGTCTCTTAGAGCAGTTTGACATTGGACCAAGAGAGGAAAAAGAAAGTAAGAATAAGGAGGAAGAAAGTAAAGAAGAGCAGTATCAAGAAACTATAGCAGGACTCTTTGCATGTATCAATTTTCATGTGTTTTTTCCTTTCTAGATTTGGCATGAATGGTATTTCATGTGGTGATTTTCTGTCATGGCATGGGTTTTACCAGGTGTGACAATATTTTTAGCCTAGCCTTGACATTTCCAGATAGCCATGGTGTTGTGGAGTTCTCATGTTTTCGTTTATCTATATTATCGGACAGATTTGAAGTTGAGTGATGTGGATATTTGTATTGACATAACACATGGCCTAGTAACCCCTGAACCAGACTATGGGTTGCGGTAAATCCAGATAGTGTGTCTCCTTGGCGGTCCTAGGAATCCTTGAACGGTGAATGGTGGGATAGACTGTAACCCCTAAACCAAATTGTGGTTTGTAGTAAATCCGGATAGTGTGTTTCCTTGGTGGTCCTAGGAATCGTTGAACGGTGAATGGTGGGTTATACTGTAAATCATAGAGGTGATTTTCTCTCCATTAGGCCTTGGAATCCTAGGTTGGGATATATGGTAAATCCTGGAGAGTGTGTCTCGTTTTAGCGCTTATTGATCCCTGATTCGAAATAAGGATTGTGGTAAATATTGGGAGACTAGGAGACATGAAAATTTGTCACAGTGTAGGCGGAGAGAATACGGTGGTATCCATGCTTGTGTTGGCCTAGTGATTAGGTGGAGATCACGGTAAATCCGGTTATGACATGTTTATTACGTTGGCCTAGTCATCCAGTTTGGATCATGGTAAAGCCTGATTTATATTGGCGAGGGTGAGGTGGTTTAGCCTTAGGATGCACTGGTTGGTTCTTTCGGTTCGATTCCCAGATTCATGCTTGGAATATTACACAGGAGTGATTGGATGAAGAGAGATTTGGCTCAACCAAACTATGGTAGGGTGGAATGTGGTAGTCCCATCTTTGGTGGGTTTTTACATTCATTAATGAGAAGATAATTCATTGTTATTTGATGTATAAATGTACTAGTTGTAATGTGTGCTATATGGTATTTGTATCCTTGAGATTTATTTTTTTATTATGTTGGTTATAAGCATGTATTTTAACAGTAATGATGTATGTCTCTTCCCATGTTTTTAATTGTAAATCAATGCACAATTTATATATGGTCAAATGGATAGTATTTTAGCTAATGATGTAAGGGAGAAATGCTTCTTAGTGATTCTTATATAAATATGAGACCCCTATGCTTCGTTCTGTTGTTTATATATGTAGCTTTCCTTTTTGTGACATGTTTGATGAAATGCCTATCATGGCTACTAGGGGTCCAGTTTGTTCCTCATGAATATTTTTTTAAATATATCATTTCTTGGTAATTATAATTCATCTATGAACTTTTCATAAAATTCTCGGTAGTTCACTCGATTCTAGGCCTGAAAAAGTGGGTCCAATCCTGGGGGAACTGGAACAACACTGGGTAATTTATTCCTTGGATGCTGACATGTCCGCTTATGCATGCATCCAGAGCCTCATAGACACTAGCTTGTAGGCCTGTGCATGCGTCCATAGACCCAAAAGATAAAAATGTTAGTCAGACCTAGGGGCAGGATGCCTGAATGGTTGGATTGGCTCTTTGGGGTGCTATTGTTGTTGTACAAGGCTTGTGTGATGTGTTTCTATCTATTCCACTTCCTTAAGGTCACTTAGGACGTTAATTCTGATCATAGTAGCTTCTCATCACATGTTTACCCAGGTTAGCTGGTTACTTGAGTAGATGTGGGAATAGCGTGTTATAGAGTGCTATCAAAGCATGGTTCAACCCTTGGATTGGATAGGTGGTGTGTTTTTCATGCTTTTTAGTTGGTTGCATATATGTTTTTCATACCTATGGTTAATGTGCTTGTTTCATCCATGTTTTTTTTGCCATGGTGGCGGTGGTGTCACCATGGAAGGGTTGATTGTGTTGTCAGAAACATGTTGTCATGAGTGTATGATTGGTTATGTGTTCTTCATACTTATGTCTTTTTCATGCACACTTTCTTACATTTTGCTACATCTTGTACATGCATTGCTTATTTATGCTAGGTTGCATGTTGGTCATGCTTCATTGTTGTGCGTGTATGCTTGCTTGCGTTATGATATAAGTTGAACATGCATTAGCCATTCATTCTTGTTTATACATGTTAGGTGGGTGCATGTGGTAAAGCTTGCATTTATATGGTTGAGGTTGTCATGCATTAGGTACTAATGGTGTGTATTGGGCATGGTCATGCATTGATGACTGGACTCCAACTAGAATGATGCTTATGAACTAATATATCATGTGTTATGAATTTATATTTTGTTATGATTATGTATATACATTTATTACGTTAATTGGTTGATCTTGCAAGATGTATCCTCCCCAAATTACACTAAGGTATTTTGGTTTATTATGAATTGGTTTAACTAGCATATTATGCTTGGAAGTAAAAGAGATGAAATATGAATAGAAAGATGGTAGACTACAAATAATCTCCCTAGGATTAATAAAGGCAGCATGGTGGGCACCCTTTTGATTTGGAAAACAAATTGAGAATCTTAAAGAAGGAAATAAGGAGTTGTAAGGAAAAAAATGATAGGATTATACAGGAAAAAAAGAAACAAGAAGAGGTCAATGCAATACTTATTCAGAGCTTGTCAGAATTTCAGTGGCAAGGGCCACTTCAGATTATTCATGGAGAGAGGAAATAACTAATGAGTCATATGGCAATAGGTCTCTTGGCAAACATACGTTAGATAGAGCTGACATAGTGAGAGATGGAAAGTTGTTGGATAGTTTGGATAGGATGGATGATGAGTATAGGTACTATTCTAGTTCTGGTTCAGATAGACATCATGATCATCATTGATATCATCCTTACAGGAGGAGTGATAGGGTATGCATTCTAGATGAATTTTAGAAAGAAAATCCACCTAGTTTTTATTAGGACTTGAAGAAACGAGAAGATGCATAGGCTTGGATACTTATAATTAACAAATTCTTTAAGTTGCATGATTACACAGAAAGAATGTAGGCTAGGATTTCTATATTCAGTTTGAAAGGTAAAGCCAACATTTGGTTGGAATATGTGAAGTGGGTTAGAGACATCAAGATAAAAGACTTGATATTACATGAGTTCAAAATGTTGTTTAGGAAGAAATACTTGTCAGAGAGGTACTATGATATTAAGGTCAAACAATTCTAGGAGCTAAAGATGGGTTCAATGAAAAATGAGTAATATATGACCAAGTTCCTAGATATATTGAGGTATGTACCATATCTTGAGGAGGAGAAGGATAAAGTTCAACAATTTGTTAGTGGTTTTCCATTATCATTAATAGATCAAATTGAGTATGATGAGCCTTAGTCACTTGAGGAAGTCATTGGGAAGCTGAAACACTTATATGAAAATCCAAATGATACCAATGAATCTCAGCAAGGATGGAAAGGGAAGGATTGGAGGTAAATGTAAATGGAAACCTAGGAGAGAAAGGCATAATAATGCAGAAGATAAGTAAAATGTGGCAACGAAAAAGAATTTTAATGCAGCTAGGTAGGGACATAGACCATAACAACAACATAGACCACAACAACATCATGGAGGTAATGGTATGGGATGGTTGGAGTCTTTAAAATGTGGTGAGAAGCATATTTAGAGATATTTTCCATAGTATCAAGGTGGTAGGCCTCATATACATAGTGCATAAGAGGCACAGACTGTTCGGGATGTTGGGCAGAGCATTCCTTGTATTTATGCAGTCGTAGACAAGAGGCAAGAAGATCACTAGTCATATATCACTGAGATGGATGGTACAAATTTTGATCAAGTTATTTCTATTTTGATTGATCCTCAATCTAAGTATAGCTATGTTAGTCCTTACCCCTTGGATAAGTGTGATTTGAGTAAGGAAATGCATGCATAATATTAGTTAGCTCAATTGGCTACATGTACAAATAAAAGAGTTCACCATTGGATAAGATCTTGTGCTTTCAATTTAAACGATATGCCTACAACAACACACTTGAACATATTTCCATTGGAATCATACAGTATGCTATTGGGTATGGATTGGTTGTATATTCACAGGACCAAGGTGGATTGCTATGAAAAATCCATTGAGTGCTTGGATGACAATGGGGAACCAAGAGTGTTACAGGGAAATAAGAAAGCCACATCGGTTAGGATGTTGAAAACCATGCAGGCCAAGCACAGTCACAGGAAAGGGTGTGTGCAATTTTTAGTTCATATCTATAGCGATAAAGGTAAGTGAGTTGAGGATGCAGACATGTTGAATAATTATCAAGTTTTATAGTAGTTTGAGGATGTGTTTCCAGCAAAGATTTCAGAGTTTCTAGCTCATAGGGAGGTAGAATTTTCTATTGAGTTTGTGTCAGGGGAAGCTACAACATCAAAGGCACCTCACGGGATGAGCACATCTGAGTTGGTAGAATTAAATTTTCTGTTGAAAGAGATAATTGACAAAGGGTACATTAGGCCAAATGTATTTCCTTGGGGTGCACCAGTGTTGTTTGAGAAGATGGTTGGCACTCTCAAATTTTCTATTGAATACAGAAAAATAAAAAAAGTGACCATCAATAATAGGTATTCATTGCTGAGGATTTATGATTCGTTTGATCAGATGAAGGGAGCAACAATATTCTCTAAGATCGATTTGAGATCATGATACCATTAGGTACGCATCAAAGAAGAGGACATCTACAAGGCCGCATTCAGGACCAGGTATGGGCATTATGAGTTCGTTGTAGTTCCATTTGTCTTGAATAATGGCCCAACTACATTTATGTGTTTGATGAACAGGGTGTTGCGTCCTTATTTGGAAAAGTTTGTTATTGTGATCATTTATGACATTTTTATATATTCTATAAATGAGGAAGAGCATGTCGAGCATTTGGCAACAATGTTGAGGTTTTTGAGAGAGAATCAACTGTATGCTAAGCTCAGCAAATGAAAATTTTTCCATATCGAGGTACATTACTTGGTACATGTTGTCTCGAAGGAGGGAATTGTAGTAGATCTAGAAAATATAAGGGCCATCATGGAATGGGTAGATCCTAAGAATTTAGATTATGTGAGATCATTCATGGGATTGGAAGAGTATTATAGGAGGTTCATCAAGAACTTCTCACAGATTTCTTATCCTATTACGTCATTGTAGAGGAAAGGTAAGTGTTGGAAATATGATGCAATGAGTTGTCCTTGATGGCAACCTACTTGATGAAGTTGTCCTTGATGAAAACTGACTTGCTGAAGTTGTCTTTGGATAGCAACCTATGTATTACAGATGTAAGAATGATGTATCTACAGAGAAAAGAATTCCAGTAAATGTTGGAGAAATGATAAATATAATATGTCACAATGTATATGCGCTTTTGTAAAGGCCAAGTCGCGTATACACGCGGATAAGTACGTCCCAAGTTGCGTATGCCCTTTTGCGCTCCAAATTTACAATACCAAGGGGAATTACCATGGTTTTGGCACACAGTATTGAGCGATGTATGGTTTATTTGATTCCGTCCAAGAATACCATCGGAAGTGGTGTGGTTTTGGCTCATGGTATTGGTAAAAGCTAAATCTATTTAAGGAGAAGAAGATCATAGAGCAAGGTGTGCATGAGTAAGGGTTGTTGATGAATAAATATCTCTAAGGAATATCTGCATGGATGAACTCTGTTCTTAACTGATAGATATGAATCTATGATGCACCCATGGATCTGAGGATGATGCAAGATCTCTAGATCTGATGATGATGAATCTATAAGATGATCTGCAGAAGAAATGGTGAAGATCTGGTGCAAATTCTGCTGAATATAATGAAGAAATCTGGGTAAGTTTATAGATCTGATATGTTTTGCAAAGTTTTCCATTTACAGATCTATACGCTAGTTTGTCTCATCAAAAGTACGTGTATATGTGGGTTATCTTAATGAAAAGTGCGTATAGGGTTTTCTGAAGAATAAAATACACAAAAGTATACGCGGGATGGTGTGCAGGAAAGTGCGTATGTACGCAGCTTCAGTAAAGCAAAGTAGCGTATGCTATTTGAATTAATGAAAGACTAGGGTTGAGTGTGTATTTGCATATCTATTCTGAAGTCTGGGTTAGTTCTGATATTCTAGTTACAGTGGTCTCACTGAGCTGTTTGAAGTATTGGGAAAAGTATGTTTGTTGATGTTATATAAAGGGTTGTGTTGAAGATGTTTGATCCAGTATGAAAATTGATGAAACGTGGTCAGCAGTAGATCTGGGGGTTGAAGCCTTCAGTATGAAAGAAGAATCTTTCTGTCAGTAGATACTGGTGATTGATTTTAGGAGGTCGAAGCTCCCTTCCAGGAGAGGCTGGTAGATGAGATCAGGGGGTTGGAGCTCCCTTCCAGTTGTAGTTGGAAAATGAGAGAAGGTTGTAGCTTTCTGCAGGTAGAAGCCTGCGTATTGGTATGAGTCTACATTAGTACTATGTTGTAAAAGGTTTTCTATATAATAAATATTGAAGACAGCGACGACAACAGTGGTGGTTTTCTCCCGAATTGGGTTTCCACCTTAAATATTGGTGTTCAAGTGTGTGATGCTTTATTCTGTCGGTTACTGTTCATAACTTCTAACCTGATACATAACTGATAAATCTGTTTATAAGACTACTTCTGAGAATTTCTCTAAATCTGGAAAGTTAAATTAGTATATGCTAGTTTCCTTCTGCATTTCCACGTACATATGCTAGTTCCGTTCATAAAAACCGCGTATGGAAATCTGCTTAAAGGAAAATTTGAATTTATGTTATAAGCTCTAAATATTGATTCACCCCCCCCTCTATTATTTTTCCCAACAATTGGTATCAGAGGAGGTCCTTCTGAAAAACCTTAGCCGCTAGAAGGAAGATCAAGGAAGATGAGCAATCAAGATGGAACAACATCTATCAGGCCTCCACTCTTTAACGAAAAAAATTTAATCTTCTGGAAAACAAGGATGAGATCCTCTCTTTAGTCTCTGGGAGTAGATGTATGGGCTATTGTTGAAGGAGGATATCCATATCCAGCCGCAGTACCAATAGATCAGACGAAAATGAAGAATTATGAAACAAATGCAAAGGCGGTCAATGTGCTATTGGGAAGTCTTACTGAATCATAATTTGTCAAAGTCATGCAACTGAATACAACAAAGGAGATATGGGACAAAATCATTCTAAGTTATGAAGGTGATGCGAAGATAAAAAGTGCTAAACTCGAAACTCTCAGAATTCAATATGAGAATCTAAAAATGGATAATGAGGAGAGCATTGCCAATTTATTTTTACGTCTTGATGATATTGTAAATTGTATGAGACATATGGGAGAAACAATAACCGAATCTACTTTGGTTGAGAAAATTTTAAGATCACTAATGGAAAAATTTGAGTCAAAAGTTTCTGCTCTTGAAGAAAAGCAGGATCTTCAAAATCTTACTATGGTGCAACTTCATGGCATACTAACTGCATATGAAATGAGAAGAGGAAGGCCATCTGAAGTCAAAGAAGCAGTCTTTAGAGCTTCTAAAAAAGGGAAAGAAGTACAAGGAACAGAAGGATCAGGATATATCTCAGAAGAAGATGAGGTAAATTTTGTAAAGAAACTCCAACTTGGCACAAGACAGTTCAGAGGTAAGCTTCCTTTCAAATGTTTTGATTGTGGAGGAGTTGGTCATTATGCTGCTAAGTGTCCTCATAAAGAAACACATAAAAAAGGGAAGGTAGTAGCAAGAAGGAATAAGAATCGGTTTAGCAATAGAAAAAGTTACTATACTCATGAAGACAATGATGGGTTATCTGATAGTGAGGAAGAATGTGAACAAGATCTTAGACTTCTTATGGCATTTGAAAAATAATATAGAGAATAAAATGATACTTTTATGGATGCTCTAGAGGACAATGATTTTCTTGATGAAAATAATCAACTCAAAATATGCTTAGAAGAAAGTAAAATAACCATAGAAACTCTGAAAAATCAGCTTGAAGAAAAGGAGAAACACAATGAAAAATTAGAATGTGAAGTAGTAAGTCTAAGAAAAGAACTTGAGAAAGTAAAGATTCTGAATCTTAGATTTGCTAAAGGATCTGAAACCTTAGATGAGATTATCAAGGTACAATGTTCTCCTCTTATAAAGACAGGTCTTGGATATATCGGAGAATCTTCTTAGGCTTCAGCACCAAATTATCTAAAAGCTGCTACAACTGGTATACAACATTCTGCCACTCAGCAACGGAATAAAGAATCTTCACAGGTAAAGCATGACCAAATCAATTCAAATAACACTAACAAGAATAAATTTAAAAGAAACACCAACCAACAGGTAAATTCAAATAGAAGATTTCATGATCGTATAAATTTATACTTCAATGGACAATGTTTCTCATGTCACAATTTTGGTCCTAAAGTTGTTCAATGTGTTGCATATAAAACCATCATGACAAGAGAAATAAGAAAGAAAAGGATTGATATTGGAACGAAGAAGAATACCTATAACAACTTTTCTCCTCTTCAAAATGAAGTTGAATGTGCTTATTGCAATAACTTTGGCCATGAAGACTCTGAATGCAGGAGCAAAGTCCAGCCAAAAGATCATTTTCCGTCAAACTCCAAAGTGTGGAAAAAGAAGGAATTACAAGTTGAAAATTGTGGCATAGCTTTATTTGCAGAAGGTGAAGAAAATCAATGGTACATTGATAGTGGATGCTCAAAACACATGACAGGTGACAAAAAAAAACTTCTTGCATATAGTTCTCTAGAAAAGGAAAAGAATCTTACATTTGGAAATGATACTCCTGAGGTGATTAAGGGAAAAGGGTCTGTTTTTCTAAAAGAAAAGGTGAAAGCTAATAATTTCATGTATGTGTATGGATTAAAGCATAACCTGTTAAGTGCAAGTCAAATGTGTGATCAAGGAACTAAAGTTGTCTTTAGTTCAAAAGAATGTGTGGTACGTGATCTTGGTACAGGTAAAACATTTATAAAAGGAAAAAGAAATCCAAGCAACCTGTATGTATTGAAGAACTGCAGAGAACAATGTTACTTGAGTAAATCTTCAGAAAACTGGCTATGGAATAGAAGGTTGGGGCATCTGAGCTTCTCTCAAATCAACAAATCAAGAAGACTCAAAGCTATTCATGATCTTCCCAATATTACTCTACCTGAAAGTGTCATATGAAAATCTTGCCAATTCGGTAAGAAAACCAGAGTGAAATTTAATGCCAAGGAAGGATCATCAAGTAAGCCTCTTGAACTCATTCATACTGACATATGTGGACCTGTAAGGAAAAAGTCACCACGTGGTGAAAAATATTATATCTTATTTATTTATGATTTTTCTAGAATGTGTTGGATTGGGTTGATTAAACACAAAGATGAAGCATTTGAGAAATTTTAGATCTTCAAAGCACTGGTTGAAAATGAATTAGATCTAAAAATCAAGTGTCTTAGATCTGATCGAGGAGGAGAATATACATCAGATGAATTCCTTGAATTTTGTGAACAACATGGCATAAAAAGATAGTTTTCTGTAGCTGGCACTCCACAACAAAATGGTGTAGTAGAAAGAATGAATAGAAAAATTCAACAAATGGCTAGAGCTATGCTTGATGATTTCAGAACACCTAACACTTTTTGGGGAGAAGCAACACATACATCGGTAAATATTATTAACAAGGCACATGTTTGTGTAAATAGTGATAAAACTCCATATGAACTCTGGTATGGTAATCCTCCCACTGTGAAGCATTTTAGAGTTTTTGGAAGCAAATGCTTTATAAAAAATAATGATGAAAAAATTGGCAAGTTTGAACCCAGAGTAGATGAAGGAATACTTCTTGGTTACTCCTCTAGGAGTAGAGCATATAAATGTTACAATAAAAGACTTCGGAAGATTGTTGAATGTATTGATGTTGTTATTGATGAGTCTCCTGCAGCTCCAAAAGAAGAAAAACAAACAACATATGAAGACGATGATGACATATATCCTTCTACATCAAATAGAAATGATATAGACAGTGAACCCAATGAAGAACCTGAAGATGATTTATCTGAAAAAGCTCCATCCAGATATGTTCAAAAGAATCATCCAGAATCTCAAATTTTGGGAGAAAAGGGATCAGGTGTACAAACAAGAAGGACTCTTGTGGGATCTTCTAGCTATCTGGCATTTCTATCCAATATTGAACCACACAATGTCAATCAAGCTAGCAAAGATGAATGTTGGATTCAAGCCATGAATGAAGAGCTTGATCAAATTGAAAAGAATCACACTTGGGAATTAGTACCAAGACCTCATGACAAAAATGTCATTGGAACTAAATGGATATTGAAAAACAAGTTAAATTAGAATGGGGATGTTATAAGAAATAAAGCTAGACTTGCTTGCAAAGGGTATGCTCAACAAGAAGGTATATATTTTGAAGAAATGTTTTCTTCTGTAGCTAGACTTGAAGCCATAAGAATGTTTCTTGCTTTTTCAAGCTTCCAACAAATAAAATTTTATCAAATGGATGTTAAATCTACTTTTCTCAATGGAGATCTAGAAGAAGAAGTTTATATAGAACAACCAGAAGGATTCATTTTGGGAAATGATGAAAAAATTGTTTGTAGACTTAAAAAGGCTCTATATGGTCTCAAAAAAGCTCCAAGGGCATGGTATTATCGTCTTGACAAATATCTTCATCAACAAGGATTTTCAAAGGGGTCTGCTGATAGCAATTTATACACAAAAACTGAAAATGATAAACTATTGATTGTGGTTGTATATGTTGATGATATCATTTTTGGAAGTAATGAAGAATCTATGAGTCAGAAATTTGCTTCTGTTATGCAGCAAGAATTTGAAATGTCTTTACTTAGGGAACTAACATTCTTTCTTGGCTTGCAAGTACAACAATCAACAGATGACATATTCTTATCACAAGCAAAATATCTTAAGCAAATTCTGAAGAAGTATGGCATGGAAGAATGCAAACCTGTAAGTACACCAATGATAACCGGATGTAATCTCAGTTCACATGATGATTCTCCCACGGTGAATCAACCGGAATACAGATCTATGATAGGAAGTCTACTTTATCTCACTGGGACTAGACCAGACATTATGCATGCAGTTGGGATTGTTGGACGATTCCAAGCTAATCCAAAAGAGTCTCACCTTCAGGATGTCAAAAGAATATTCAAATATCTACAAGGAACTCAAGACTTTGGACTATGGTATCCAAAGAATGTTGATCTCACTCTTCATGCTTACATTGATGCAGATTGGGCTGGAAATGTTGATGATCGGAAAAGCACTACCGGTGGTGCATTCTATATGGGGCCCTGATTAGTATCTTCGTTCAGCAAGAAGCAAGGCTCTATTACCTTATCTACAGCAGAAGCAGAATATGTGGTTGCTACATCATGTTGCACTCAACTTCTTTGGATGATGCAAACCTTACAAGACATTCAAATCAAATGTTCACCTCCTATCTCCATTATGTGTGATAAGACAAGTGCCATCGGTATCTCAAAGAATCATGTTATGCATTCCAAGACCAAGCACATTCCCATCAAGTATCACTTCTTACGTGAACAAGTGCTTGAACAAAAGGTGAAGTTGGAGTATGTTCCCTCCAAAGAACAAGTTGCTGATATATTTACCAAACCTTTACCTAGGGAAGTGTTCAAATATCTCAGACAGAAGCTAGGAGTTGTCTCTGCCTCTCAGAAGATCATATTTGCTTAAATTCAAAAGATTAAATTGGATACGCAGATTTCCTGAAGGACAGTCACGTATATACGCGAGTTTATACACAGAAAACTGCATATGAGTTTTTGATGACAAATTTTTTTGGGTCAGCATTCTTCAGCACAGCTGCAGTGCTGTTGGGTCTCTCTGGTGATGTTCCAGCTCTCATATTTACGTTTCATTCTTTAATACTTCTGATTAAGATGCCTTGATGATTTGCTATTGAAAGTGTTCAGGATGCACAAGCTAAGGGGGAGCAATGGTCATGTGAAAAGGATGCATTGTTGGCATTCTATTTATTTTTTGTAGTCTGATCTCGTGCTTGAGAATATTTGATCTTGATTGTATAAGTCATTTCTGTAATTTGATGAAAAAGGTAATGTTGAGACCTATGATGTAAAATTGTAATATTCAGTCATGTAAGGACTTGTTCAAATTTGTAAACCCACTTGGTTGGGTAGTTGAGTCAAAATGTGTAAATCCACTTGGTTGGGTACTTGAGTCACATATGTAAATCCACTTGGTTGGATCATTGATGTAAGTATGAGTCCTTGGTGATAGGAAAGGTCATAGAGTCATGTAATTCATTGAAAATTTATGTTTGAAGATGCAACATGATCTCAGGGGGAGCATCGTATTGTCGGTACAAAGGATCTTGATCTAACCTTTACCCTTGATGTCAAAGGGGGAGAATGTTGTTGCTGAATTTATTTCTGGTCATGGTTGCCATCAAGTCCAAAGGGGGAGATTGTTGGCAATATGATGCAATGAGTTGTCCTTGATGGAAACCTACTTGATGAAGTTGTCCTTGATGAAAACTGACTTGCTGAAGTTGTCTTTGGATAGCAACCTATGTATTACATATGTAATAATGATGTATCTATAGAGAAAAGAATTCCAGTAAATTTCGGGGAAATGATAAATATAATATTTCACAATGTATACATGCTTTTGTAACGGCCAAGTCGCGTATACACGCGTATAAGTACGTCCCAAGTCGCGTATGCCCTTTTGCGCTCCAAATTTACAATACCAAGGGGCATTACCATGGTTTTGGCACACAGTATTGAGCACTGTATGGTTTATTTGATTCCGTCCAAGAATACCATCGGAAGTGGTGTGGTTTTGGCTCATGGTATTGGTAAAAGTTAAATCTATTTAAGGAGAAGAAGATCATAGGGCAAGGTGTGCATGAGTAAGGGTTGCTGATGAATAAATATCTCTAAGGAATATTTGCATGGATGAACTCTGTTCTTAACTGATAGATCTGAATCTATGATGCACCCATGGATATGAGGATGATGCAAGATCTCTAGATCTGATGATGCTGAATCTCTAAGATGATCTGCAGAAGAAATGGTGAAGATCTAGCGCAAAGTCTACTGAAGATAATGAAGAAATCTGGGTAAGTTTATAGATCTGATCTGTTTTGCAAAGTTTTCCATTTACAGATCTATACACTAGTTTGTCTCATCAAAAGCGCGTGTATACGCAGGTTCTCTTAACAAAAAGCGCATATAGGGTTTTCTGAAGAATAAAATACACAGAAGTATACGCGGGATGGTGTGCAGGAAAGCGCGTATGTACGCGGCTTCAGTAAGGCAAAGTAGCATATGCTATTTGAATTAATGAAAGATCAGGGTTGAGTGTGTATCTGCATATCTATTCTGAAGTCTGGGTTAGTTCTGATATTCTAGTTACAGTGGTCTCACTGATCTGTTTGAATTATTGGGCAAAGTATGTTTGTTGATGTTATTTAAAGGGTTGTGTTGAAGATGTTTGATCCAGTATGAAAATTGATGAAACGTGGTCAACAGTAGATATGGGGGTTGAAGCCTTCAGTATGAAAGAAGAATATTTCTGTCAGTAGATGCTGGTGATTGATTTTAGGGGGTCAAAGCTCCCTTCCAGGAGAGGTTGGTAGACGAGATTAGGGGGTTGGAGCTCCCTTCCGGTTGTAGCTAGAAAACGAGAGAAGGTTGCAGCCTTCTGCAGGTAGAAGCCTGCGTACTGGTATGAGTCTGCATCAGTACTATGTTGTAAAAGTTTTTCTATATAATAAATATTGAAGACAATGATGACAGCAGCGGTGGTTTTCTCCCGAATTGGGTTTCCACCTTAAATATTGGTGTTCAAGTGTGTGATGCTTTATTCTGTCAGTTACTGTTCATAACTTCTAACCTGATACATAACTGATAAATCTGTTTATAAGACTACTTCTGAGAATTTCTCTAAATCTAGAAAGTTAAATTAGTATACGCTAGTTTCCTTCTGCATTTCCACATACATACGCTAGTTCCGTTCATCAAAACTGCATATGGAAATCTGCTTAAAGAAAAAGTTGAATTTATGTTATAAGCTCTAAATACTGATTAACCCCCCCCCCCCCCTCTCAGTATTTTTCCCAACAGTAAGAAGTTTGATTGGACAGAGAGTGTGAGGCCAGTTTTAAGAAAATTAATTAGTTGTTAACACATGATATAGTGCTAAAGATTACAGATCCAAACAATGAGTTTATGGTGTGTATATATACTTGAAAAAGAGGACTTGGTGGGGTCATCATGTAGGATGGACATGTGGTGTGCTATGAATCATGAAAACTAAAGGAGCACGAGAAGGACTACCCAACAGATTATCATGAGCTAGCATCGATCATACATGCACTGAAAATGTGGAGGCACTATCTTCTTGGAAGGAGGTTTGTACTGATGAGTGACCATATTTGGTTAAGGTACTTGTTTGACCAGATGAATTTCAATGCTAAATAGGCTAGGTTGTTGGGCACGATCAATGAGTTTTACTTCGAGATCGAGTGAATCAAAGGAAAGGAGAAGAGAGTTGCATATGGTCTTAGTAGGCAGGTACAAGTAAATCACATAGTAGCTATGAGATATTATGGGATAGATTTACAAGACAGGATCTTGCAAGCTGGTCAGCAAGATCACAGGTATGTGGAGATTGTGCACAGGTTGCAGCAGGGTACAAGTATAGGTACAGATAGTCTTACAGGTACAAGTACAGGTACTCATAGAAGTATAGGTATAGGTGCAGGTGTACATGATTTGGACTACCATCTCATGACATATGGTTTGGTCAGATTTAGAGACAAGATACATATGGAGGAAAATTATGAGCTCAAGAAGGTAATGTAGAGGGAATTTCATGTGAAAACGTATTTGGTTCACCCAAGATACCATAATAAATTAACTACAGTAAATAGATTATATTATTGGCCAAAATTAAAGAAGGATGTGGCAGATTTTGTAGCCAGATGTTTGGATTTTCAGATGGTTAAGGAAGAGTGTAAGCATCCAAGCACATTGCTACCACTGATTGTGATTCCAGAGTAGAAATGGGAGGTATTTTCTTTGGAATTCATCACGGGTTTTGCTAAGACAAATAGACAACATGATTCCATCATGGTTGTTGTGGATACATTTAAGAAGGTTGCATATTTCATTCGAGTGAAGACCACATACTCAAATAGACATGTAACATAGGTGTTGATCAAAGACATAGTTAGATTGCTTGGTCTTCCAAAGAATATTGTGTGAGATAGGGATGCAAAATTCACTTCCAAGTTTTGGAAGGAGTTTTTTACAAGTTTGGGCACCGAGTTGGACTTTAGCACAAATTATCATCTACACACATATGGACAAGTTGAGAGGGCCAACATGATATTGGAGGATATGTTGAGGATGTATGCGATGCATCAACAAAACATGAGGGTAGAGTTCACCTACAACAACGTGCATTATGAATCATTGAAGATTATTATATTTGAGGCTATTTATGGGTGGAGTTTCAACACTCCCATTAGTTGGAGTGATCTCGCTAGCAGGGTACTGATTAGACGAGATATGTTGGTAGAAATAGAACATGAAATGTAGGTGATCAAGAAGAACTTGAAAGAAGCACATGATAGGAATAAGAATTATGCATACAAGAATAGGTTATTCAAGGAGTTTCAGGTTGGGGAATAGGTGTAATTGTGCATCATTCCCATGAATATCTCCTTGTGTATTGGATCATGTGCCAAGTTGGCACCATGGTTTTGTGGACCCTTCAATATCATTGAGAGGATCAGGCCTGTGTCCTATCGACTTGCACCCCCTTCCACAGTCAAATTTCATGATTTTTTTCATATGTCATTGCTTAAGAATTTCACTTGGGTAGATGTTGGAAGAGGTTGTTACATAGTTGCAGATAGCATGCGTGAATGTTATACCTCATGAGAATTTTAGAAACATGTTGATATAATTGCAAGTGCTCAAGAAATTTAATCTAAATCAAGAGGCACAATTCTACTCTACTGCTCTACAGAAATTAATTCACGATTTAGAAAAAAATTTGAAAACATTATTTAATAATATACACAAGTACAAAAATATATATAGGAGAAACAAATTGATAAAAACCCCTTAAGCCTTCTTGCATTAATCATATGAATAGAGAATCTATTACAATTTCTAGCTCCAACTTTGAGCTCAACCTATAAAAGAATAATTATGCTCTTTTCTCAATGAGAAGTTCTAACCTAGAATTAGTCAATTTATGCCCCCAAATGAGCTCCTATTTCCTTGCAGAAATCCTGAGGAATTATCCCCTATTATTTAGGAATTTCCTCCAAATTGATTTCACAATTCCTAAGGATTGGTCACTAATTGCATGCAACACCTGTACACTCAAGACTAGTCTACAACTGATGCTACACTACCTTGGTATCTCCACGATAACTTAGTAATTTGAATTCCTTTCATACATGATCTATTTTTGGTTGATTTATCAACTAACTTCATGATCTCTGAGTTATATTGTTGTCCCACTACACAATTAACCTCCAACTAGTTCTATTAATTTTTAGAACTAGTTTAACTGAATACAACTAGAAATAGCTGAACTGGATTGCTAAAAATTAGCAATCACACATGCATAAATGAACTTCAAGCCTACTAACTCGAATTTACTAAGATAACTGAGTGAAAAGACCAATGTCACTTTAGTTAATTGCCTCCAAGTTGTCTATTGATGTACACATTTCTAATTTTCTCAATTTGACCAAGGTTAAGTCAAATTGAGCCTTTCTTGTTACACTTCTTAACACTCTCTCTTAGAAAGAAAGGGATTATCAACCAACCCTATCATGTACTCGTGGAATTCAAACTTCCATGTTGACAAAGCCATTGTCAGGATTTCAACATCTTTTCCTCAATCGGAATGTATTGTAGAAACATTATCCCCATCCGCACAGAAACCCGTAAAGGATGACAAAGAATATATATATGCTTGGATCGATCGTGAAATAGTAAGGTCCTCCTTGCAAGAGTTGATAAGTTTCTCATCACTTGTAATTATTAAATCATTAATATCTAAAAAATTTATAAGAAATTTACCTTCTACCAAAATAATATAGAGTTTCACATCCCCCTCACTTTTGGTGAATCCAAATCCAGTAAGATAATGATCAATTTGAGTGTACCAAGCTCAAGGTGCCCGTTTGAGACCGTATAATGCTTGCTTGAGTCTGCACACATGAGACTCCCAGTCAAATGTATCAAAACATTTTGGTTTATCTATGTAGACTTCCTCCGCAATAACACCAATGAGAAATGTTTCTTTTACATCTATCTGGTGGATGGATGTAAAAGCAACATTTCTCAATGGTGAGTTTTTGATCTTGGGATTAATGTTTAGCTCGGTAATGGAGGTATTTCATGTGTTATAAATTTTTTTAGTATGGAATAAAATTAAAACTATTTAAATGAAAATGGTGTATTAATTATAAACTTTCTTGTTTCTACACTAGCGCAAGTACAATATGATGCCAGAGAAGAGGAGGAACATATGGCCACATATGAAACTATTCTACTGCCCTCCACTACCGAGGCAAGTAAAGAACACTCTATTACTTTTCATATTAATAAAACATTTGTAATAATAATTATTATAAATATGAATTTAAAATTTCTTTCTTATTTCACTTGATTCTCAAACCCAACATTGTCATAAGACTAAGTCAGCAACAAGACATATTATAGTAGAGACCACAACAATTGAAAGGGGCCAATATCAAGGCATCCTTGCTAACTACATATTAAAAAAGAGAAAGAAACCTGATAAAAAGTTACTGCACTTGTTTCTTTAGAGCTTTTTTTTTTTAGTACCATAATTTCCATTGAAAGGTTGAATGCCTCATGGCATGTGCACATGTAAATTTACACTATTTGAATAAAAAGTTTTTATTTTTCCGTTACAAAATATTAGAACATTTTTGTTTCATATTTTGTAAACATATTTTTTATGATAAAATTTATTGAGATAAAATATTTTTTTGGATGCACAAATGAATGAATGAATGAATGATGACACCCTTAATGGCATCATATATTTGTGATGTTTCTTCATACAACTATAATTTTAGGTTATGATTAAATTATAATGAAATAAATTTTTTATAGAGACTCAACTAAACCACAAGTAAACTAAATAAGTGGAAAAATATTGAAGACATGTTCTAATATTTTGTCTCATATAAACTTAGTGTATTTTAAACATGTTGGTATACAAGAAATTTTGAAATATGTACAACCCTTATGAATACTAGGCAAACCAAGGAAGCTTTGATATGTTATAACACTAGTTTCCATAAGCTTTATAATTAGAACTGCCATGCACTAAACTTGTTTATAATGTACTAACATTTGTTAAATCAACCACCCATTTTGGTCTTGGGGACGAGACACTTATAAACATTTTCCTATTGAAGTATTTGAGTAACTTAAAATGAGTTTGTGGACTAATGGATTATTATTTTGTAATATACATGAAATTTATTACTCTCCATCCATAATATTGTGTTACAATACTTCTAACGATGTTTTTAATAAAAGAGACAATGTCTTCCTTTACTTGAATAATACATTTCTTTTCTTCTTGCTGAACTACTCCCTTAGTTGTTATGACTCAATCAACCTTCCATATGAATAGTTAAGGGTTTAATCCTATAAGTTTCAATGATTAAATTGTTCATATTCATGTTCCCCTTTCAATTACATAATGGTTTCAACTCATGTGATCACTAAGTCCACTATCAATTTGAAAAGATCATGAACAACGAAAGATAGGTTTGTCATTGAAATATATCATTCAATCACTTAATACTACTAACTAGGCCTCCTACCTTACAAATAGTAATCCAAGTTAATGCAATTAAAAAAAATATTATATCCCATTTTCCAGTCACCTCATGATGGCTCTCAACTAATTGATGTCCATTCCAATGAGCTAACTCATTAAATTGAATTTTTTATTGATCTATAATTTTTCATCAAATTAAAATATTTGAATGTTTATAGTTGTAGATGGTGGAATAAAATTACAAACTACACTTACTTGATAAAAAGGGTGATAAGGGAGAGCCACCATCCTTAAATAAGTCCACATATCTTGCTGAGAAAGTGCTTACTGATATTAATTAGTTTGATGATGATGAGTTGTACATGTGTCCTAACCCATTCATAACAATCAATAAACATGTGGTTAGAATGAATGAAAAACTTGATCATTTGATTCACATTAGAAATAAAAGTCCTAATATTAAATATGGGATCAACATGTTCAACCGACATCTTCAGACATATCAAGTAAAAACCATATTTTAAAGTGATTTTTTTTGTCATAAGTTCAATTATGAATGTTTGTTTTTTAACTTTTACATTGGCTAATCGAAAAACCATTTTCTTTCTTATATGGGATTTTTTGGGAGAGATCACACCAAAACATACACACATCATCATCCAACTTTCAATGTAAAAGAGATTTATACACAAGGATCCTGTACTAGAAGAGGATTAGGTATGCCCTTCCAACAATGTCAACTAGTGCATGATGTAAAGAAAACTCTAAATTATAATATTTTTATTAATGAATAATAATAAAAAATAACAGTTTAACATTTATTTCTTGTTACATTTGATGATCCACCCCTCTTGTGGAAGCCTCAACAATGTAATGAGTACATGACCAGGTAATAAAAAATAAATAAAAATGAAAAGAAATAATTTTACTAATTATATCATCATAAACATCACGTACTATATTAAGAAAACACATTTTTTATGATAAAATATTTTTAGATGAATTAATTTTTTCCTATGATTAATGAATGAATTAATGAATGAATGTTATATGTTAATGAATAATTTATATATGTTTATTTATGTACTTGACCTTGTTTCATATTATGTAAATATATTTTTTTTATGATAAAATTTACTGAGATGAAATATTTTGTGGATTTACTAATGAATGAATGAATGTTTTCTATTATTATTATTTTTATTGTATCTTGATGTATTTCTTTAAAATATCTCCTATATAGTATATAGATTCGGTATTAGGGAATTGAGAGTGATGTGGGGGGTGGGGAGGAGCATCCATGAGATATTCCATCTTCATGTGGTTGGCCCTATTCATTAGAGAATAAATTAGGATTCGGATAATCTTGGAGAAAAACACCCTTGATCCAACAGAGCAACAAAAAAGTCAATGTTGAAATTTTTTCCTCTTATTTGAGTGGAGGGAGGTTTACTCCAAGATTAAAATACTCCAAAAAATTACTCTCAAAACCAAGAGGAGCTCATTCAAGTATTCATGCATGCAAGTAATTTTAAGTATTATTTATTCATGTGATTAAATTTAATATTTGGTCAAATTTAATCTAATTTTGCCTCATTGGTCTCATGAATATGTGTAGGACAACTAGTATCAATTCAAATGTTGAAGTGGAACAACTATCTAAAGCAAATAGCTGAAAATGGTAAGGGTTTAGGTGAGGCAACAAAAATTGTTTGATATTTGTGTTGTATGTCTTGGAATTTTGGGAGTTACATATAGTTTTATAATAAATAAGAAACTTTTCCATGAAAAAATTTCATGTAGTAATTGTCTTTCTTTGACCATTGTGTTTGTATTCGAGTGAAAGACCATAAAATTTCATTTTTCATGTGAGGAAGGAAGAGAAACTCTTACTCTATTAATTACGAATAAGGCACTCGTATGAATTTTCTTCTATTTTATTAATTATTTATCTCATCTCACTTATCCTCCCTTTTTTTTGAAAGTACTTTCATTCACATATCTAGATTTGGAATATTAACTAGGGTTCGAATCATATACACGAAAAAAACTCATCGAAGTACTACTCAAATTTATCCCACCAAGCACATCGCTATCGTGTGCGTGATTTAGATTTGCATTGCATTTGATTTCAAGCAATTTTTTATTTCTACATTGAAAATATTCCAAAAACATAGACCCAACTTCTTTGCTTATCAACTTAAGATGATAATTTTAAGAAAATAGACCCAAAGACCAACAAACCATGTTCACTTGAAGGGTTGGATAACCTGATCAATTGGTGGACTCTAAGAAATTTTTTACACAAAATAAATCTCTTTTTACGCTACCTCTTAGGGCACATACCCCATCTTGATTTTCAATAGTTATTTCTCATTAGGACAATTATTATCTTGGATTACGAATCCTCAAAGAACATCGGTTGTCTTTGACGACTCTTGTCTTGAAGACCTTGTCATATCCTCAAACATCGTTTGTCATGAGACTACTACCTATCTTAGATTTATAATCCTCAAGGAGTATCAGTCTTAGATGTTTACCCAATACTTCATACTTCGTTCTCTCACCATGGCCATCACTAAGCTTACGACTATTATTCTTGGCCTATTGCATGGCATCATACCCTAAGCATCAAAATTTAGGGTTCTCTAGTTAACGATAAAGATTAGTTCTTCAAAAAAAATGAAAAAATGACAAAGTTGGATTCAATGTAGTGATTGATCTTCCTCAAAGCAATAATTACGATTCAAAATGCTAAACATAAGATAGTAATACAAGGAAAATTTAAAATAATTTTAATGAAAAAGTTTTACTGCAAATCTTATAGTTTTAGACATACATGGAGTTTCTCCTTTTACCCACCTTGTAGTGTTTCCTTTATCAACATGTACCCTCTAAATGTTAAACTTTATGCCTACAAAGCTTACTGACAACTACAAAACATATGATACTAAAAGCATGATGTTATGTTTGTAAATCTACAGTTTCTAAGCAATAATGGAAGATGAAATCCTAGTGTTAACAAATGCAAAATATAGGAATAGGTACTTAATGTCATATACTACCTTTTATTATCATCTCATCATACCTGACATATACCCTAGTCATAAAATCTACACAAATATTATTGTTTTCTTATGCCACTTACACAAGTCACTAATTTTGATCATGTTCAATGGTGACTATAGCTTTGAAGATGAGTTAGATGTGTCGTTAAAATATTTTATCTAAGGCATATTTTGATCAAAATTAGAATAGGAGGCTTGAATACTTTTTCAAGATGATTGATGCTTGAATTTTTGTCCTTTTGAAGTGTGTTTATACCAAGAAAAAGGGGAGATTTAGACTTGTTTCTTTATAAGACTGAAAGTATCCTTATATTTCTAATTAGGCCATTATCCCATATTTTATTTGTGGCCAACGAGAGAATTGATCCACACTTGCAATGTTCCAATCTAAAAAAGTAACGTGCTAATAATTTTGATGTCTTGATGCATTGGTGTAGAGTATTATTTTTTGAATTATTTCAACAAGACTTAAGATTATAATAATCTCATAAATACCATTGATATTGGATCTCTTTTATGCACAGGTGTATTCTCTTTCAATAGTTATTTTGGATTCCTTGGAAAATGTGACAATGGAAAACCTTTTAGGACTTCCAGAAGAGAATCATCCACATGCATTTCAACTTGAGACTATGATCACTCAAAACTTGTTCATAATTAAGGCTCAAAAGATAAATTTTGATGACTTCATATGTTGTTAAATTACATCTTACCTTCACTTACTTTTTCAAGATGCTTGGAAATTATTGAGCTCATCAAATAGCCTTTCGATCCATCAATATCAGAGTCTTTAAGCTATCACTCTCCTTGAGTAAGCATGAGGTTATGTCACATAGAAGAGGGCTAGTAAAATGAGCCCAGAACTTCACTTTCTTGTTTGATAGGTTCAATCTAGGGAGAGAAGATATTATAGCTATTCGGTCATCAAGAAAAGTGCTTATATCCCTACAAAGCCCATTTATGCTTTCTGTGTATACTATCAACCTTATTTTTACAATTAGGGCTAGTAATTGTGCCTAGATTTTTGTTCTTCTTTCCTTCACAAAGTCAAACTAGGGAATTCCCTCTTCTTGAGATGAGATGGTGAAAATTTGACCTTATTTTCCTCCCTCACTTCAAAAACTGGCTCTACTACCATGTTGACAAGTCTAGTGTAGAGAGTAGTTTAAATATTAACTTGATTTCTCTTTAGTCTTTGAAACTTTCTTGAGATTTAGATCCTTCTATGTATTTTGTTACAGATCAATGTGATGGGTCGTTCATTGATTTATAGCCCAATACAATCATCACATATTCATAGCTTATCCATATTTGCTAGCACATACAGGCCAATAAATTATCACTTTGGTCCATACAAATAGATGGACATGTAGGGTTAGTCTATACACTAGGGATGTCTTATCCCACCTGGCTTCATAACCCCTGTTCATTAACCTTAAATACAAGGAGGGTGTACAATACCATATCTTTGATAAATTCATGGTATAAGTCAATTAACTTTGTTACAAAAACGAAGATCCATTAATTAGATTCTTTTGTTAAAATAATCCTTTAAACAATATGTGCCCATGATAAGTCAACCATCTACTACTTTGTATCCCTATCCCACTCCACCAAACACTACCACACTCCTAATTTAGGTGATAACTACTACTACTTCAATGCCTAATCACAAGAATTTGTGATTATGATGACATGTTAACTAAATATATGTGTAATGTCCATGATGGGATGTATGAATTTTCCTCCTGACATTTCCCGTCTATAACTATAACCTTTAATGGGCACACTTTTCTATCTCATCATATCAAAATGAGCCGATAGATGAAAATTTACATTTTTTATCATCATCACTTCACACTATCTCATAGATGACCCTTTATACATATTATATGCATGATTTTATGGAAGGACATCCCCTCTACCTATCCTATGATTTACTGTGACAATAAGTGCATAAATGAAAGTTGATGAATCTTTGTTGACAGGATCCCCAACTTATAAATTGTCCATTGTTCACCTATTCTCACAATCAATCATAATCTACGTAGAGGGGATGGGCTACCAAAAATTAATGCATATAATATGTCTAAGGGGTCATATATGAGACAGTATGAAGCTATGATGCCAGACATGATAAATTTTTAGATGTTGGGTCATCTTGATATGATGATGATAGACTAGTGATAGAACATTCAAGGTTATAATCATTTATGGGAATTGTGGTGAGGACAATTCCTACATCCCATCATGGAAAATACACTCATATGTGCTTAAATTGTCATCATCATCACAAAATGTTGTGAATTGACAACTAATATATGTTAGAATTTTGTTATATTAATATATATATTAGAAAATGCAGCCAATATATATATATTAGTTACAATAAATATAGTATAAAATTTTGGATGTGTAAGCATTGAAACCTCACATTGAACTATCTAATGTAGATCAAATTATGTTCCTAAGATTTTTCAACTTAAAAAAATTTGGAACATTTGTCTTCAAAACATTTATAACAAATTCCTTGGTGATTATAGAATAACACACCACTGATCTTCCATGCCCTTCAATCCAGTTCAAAGTTGTGGGTTTCTTGTCTGCACATAAATTTCTAGAAACACATTAACATCCATGTCATGAAATTCATTTTGAAGGAAATCCAAAACATTCTTCACACCCTTGGATACCATATTCATCCCCATAGCATCCTTGTAAGGATATTTTGTCAATTAATCTATGTAAATCCTTTGTTTATTCACAATGTGGCCTAATAACTTGCTATTAAAAATATCATTTGATAGAATTGAAATGAATTCTATATAATATTTATTTTAAGTTAATATTTAAATATCGAAAAATATAAATATTTTAATACTATATGTTAGAAGCCATTTTGATTTACGGATGGCTATCCATTTATTATTGAGAAAAATAGGGAAAACATAATTAGGGATTCTATATGCTAGATGACTGCTATATCAAATTCATAAATTATGTTGCTACTAATTCTTATCTTCCAAGCATCCGCAATCCCTTGATTATACCATGAATCTATATTTATATACAAGAGTTCCCAAGGATCCAATGTTCCTTAAATTTCCCTCCTTCCATCATTCTTATCAAAACAGAGGACTAACTTATCATTCTTTTTGGATGATGAGATCTTCCTAACTTTCCTTTTCCCAATGTTTTCCTCCTTGTTTCATAAGCTTGAGAATTTCCAAGATGATTAATTTCCTCTTTTTCCTTCATTCGGGATTCTTCCATCACACAATGGGACCAAAGTTCAATGAAATTGATTGTTTCCTTTCTTGAGTATATGTTAGGCACAAAGGAGTTTCATTATGAAGTGCATGAGAACACAAGTTTTCATTTACACACCAGTTAATTATTTCAACAAGGGCATGAAAATGATCTCTTCAATGGGACATATTCATGTGATGGGATTCAATTTCTTCTTCAAAAGGAATTTTTTCATTGTATAACCCGCTCTTTAATGCAATCTTCTTGACCTAAGGTACTCACTGAATACATCTTATTCTATCTCTCATAGATTTCCCTTGCATTATTTAATTATGCCCCAAAATGGATAATGGTATGCTTTATTGAATCCACCAATATAATTTGAGCTCTTATCTCACCTTTGAATATATCTTCCATGCATCTGTTTCCTTCTTTTCTGGTTCTATAAAATTTCCTACAACATAATCCATGGCATAGCTTTCAATGAGCATGAGATCAATCCTCTCCTTCCATCCTTGGTAGTTGGAGGTCCCTTTGAGCTTGCTTCTCTCCTTGTAAAAAGAAGACATATTGCATGGCCAAGCGTTAAATTCAACACTTTATTAATGTAGTGTGTTGAAATTGTAGTAAGAAAAGGCTTCATTTGACCAGTTCCTTAGTAAAATGGTGAAAATTTGATTTTCCACATCAGTAAGATGACTTGGATTGTAGTTAGCTAGAGTGACATAGCCTTGTCTACTAATTATGTCAGTAAATTCAAGTCTGTGGGATAGAAATAGAGTTGTGCATAAGTTGATTGCTAAGATATGAAATCTAGTTGAGTTTTTGTTAGTTAAAACTAGCTATCAGAGCTATAGTCTAGAATAGAGTCAACAGGAGTTTATTTGAGTAGTAATAACAATTATTAACTTACTAATCTCTTACTTAACAAGTAATCACCTAAAAATATATCCATTCATGCATGGAATTTTATTTTCCTAGTTGAGTGAATGGAAAAGTCACATTTGTATTTATAAGTCTATATTATTAAGTGTACAATTATTTTGCATTGATCAGGTGAATAATTCCCCTTGTATTTGGGCAAGGAAATAGGAAATTTTCTTATTATCGAGTAGCTTAATTTCTCCAGGATTGTCCAAGGAAATAGGAGGATAGAAGAGGCCTATTTTTGCTAAATGTTGGTTAGAATAGGTCGGTGAGCAAGAGATAAAAATACAACACATGGTGTGCTTCAGGATTGAAGCAAGACATTGTAAGTGATCCATATTCTCATCTCATTTAATAAAATTGAGTGAAGGGGTTTTTACTAGTTTGGTTTCCCTGTAAAATCATTGTCTTCATTGTGTTTTGGTGGTTGCATGTTATTGCATGTGCTTCTATTGTGTGTTTTTCTTTCCACGGAATAGTAGAAGAAATTGTTGTCTCTTGATTTCACTTTTATTTCATTAGAAGTAGAAATTTTCTTTCAATTTCTACATGGTATCAAAGCTACGAAAGACTAGATAGAAACCTTGCTGCTGGTCTTCTCTAGGAAAAATTTCAATTTGTATAGTTTTTGGTGCGGACCTTCTTCAGTGGAGGAACATTGTCATTTTATGGATTTTGGTTTGAGTATGAATTTGAGGGAACCTCAAATTTGTGTGATTGGAAAGACATGATGGAAGTTGTGTTGGATGAAAATGGAGTATGGGAATACACACAAAATAATATTTTAAAACCAACAACATCAAATGTACAAGAAATTACTCAGTGGAAGAAATACACATCAAAATCAAAGATTATTATTATAGAGTGTGTGAGAGATCATGTGGTTTCAAACTTTCATGGAAATGATAATTCTATTGCAATGTGGAAAAATCTCACAGATCTATTCTAGATCAGTATTGATGCTAGGAAATTGGAATTGAGAGAAAAGATCAAGAAGATTCACATGCAAAAAAATCAAACCATTCCTCAATACCTATCCATATTCACTCAAGTTTGAGATTATTTTAGAATAGGAGAAAATGTGGCCTCATTTGAACTTGTGAGCTTAGCACTCCTTGGTATTCCAAATTCCTGGCACAACTATTAGGATTCAGTTAATGGAAGAGATAAGCTACTAGATTGTGAGATACTCTGCTATGATTTGGTGTAGGAGGAGATTATAATAAACATTAGATATGGTTTCACATCCATTACAGATGAGGAAAGGAAAGAAATCCCAAGGTGAGGTAGAGTCCATCTAAAACAATGGAAAGTAGAAGGACCTTAGTAAGATTAAATGATTTCACTGGCATAAGCATGGACACTATGAAACCAAGTGTCTACATAAGAAATCTAATAAGGATCCTACAGTAGTAGGAGGAGTATATTCTTTGGCATCTAAATTTGAGTTAGATTTCACCCTCTTTACTTGCATGGAAAGCATATTAATAAGGAGTAAGTGGTACCTAGATTATAGTACCTCATATCATATGAAAAGAACCAAGGAATTATTTAGTATCCTATAAAATAAGGATCTCAAATTACACATATAATTTTGAGATGATGGGAGGTATAGTACCAAAGGAATTGGTACTGTCACCTTTAAGAGGAAGGCATACTCCCATTTTCAATTAAAACATGTAATGTATGTTCCTAGGTTGAAGAAAATTTTGATTTTTTTAGCTGTATTGGAGGAAAGAGGTTATAATGTGGTTTATAGTAAGGGAAAATAATTTCTGAAGCATGTTTCTATTGGACAAGTGAAATAGATGAGAGTTAGAGTGAAAACTGATATAGTTATGCACAAAGATATAGATTAATCTTGGTCTTATTTTCGATGAAGAGTTGATACCTTTAACAAGAGCAGTATGCCCAGAACTATTTGTATCCTTCAATCAGTGCTATAAGGTTTTGTATCAAGCCTTCAATGTTACATGTATACCTAGAAGGTGATCAGGTCTTAGGAATCTTCTTTTCTCAATATTCACAACCTTGAATAGGCCCATGAAAATTCCCAATAATTCAGATATGAGGATATTACTGTAAGTTCAACTTCATGATATGGTGAAAATAATCCTTCTAGTCAATGTCTGGACTCTTTCTCCCTTTTCCAAAGGTCTCAGCCTTCATAGAGCTAATGAATTAGTCCTTCGACTTATTTGAAGCAGAGATCAAAAATCACACTTTGTTATACATTGGTCAAAGGTCTTGAAACTTAGAATAGGGCTAATTACATTTCACAATACTTCTATATGATTTCATATGGGTTTGGATTTCCAATAGCTTGAGAGTAGGCCTCTTGGACCCTTAAAATAGAGCTACACTACTTTATAACTTCTTCGCAACCTTGAGTTCTAAATTTGGTGGCTAGACCTTGATAACGTGCCCTGAATTTGAGTCCAACCTTCTTTAGGATATTGGCCTATGCGGAATGAATTATTTTCCAATATTGTAGTCTCTATTAACCTTATACTTTTCCCTTATACAAACAGCCTTGTCTCTGACACCATGTTGAGAAAACTAGGGAAAAAATAAATTATGGCTTCTTTTAAATGTTTTCTAATATTACATTTAAATTATTGGGATATTAGATCAGTCCATCATCATTATTATTATTTTGTGTTTATCAAGACAATCCAAAATTTTATAGATCTTCTTATCCCAAATTCGATGGCTCGAAAGGCTCACACTAGCTCTTTTCCTCTTGGCACACTTTTCCAATTAAGACCATTTGTGGGATATTTTTGAGGCTTATTTGGCTCACCTGAAACTAGTATGTAAGTGAGTGACTATGATAGAGTGTAATTTCTATAGATATAACTTTTTGGGAATGTTTATAAATCTTCGTTGGATGATTCTAGTAGTCCCTTTTGATCCCTTAGCGAATTAGAGACCTATTGGAGGATCTAATTGATTTTTTTCGTGGGTTTTACAAATTTTATTGCTAATACATTTATCTAATGCTACTTGACCCTCCTTATTGAAGATTCTCATGGAAAATTTTGTGACAAATATGTAGTTCAATTTGGGTATAATCCTCACCATGAAAACCTTGCTAAGGTAAGCTACCTCTCCGTGGTTGAGATATGAACTATATTTAGTGATATTTGATCCCTAATACAAGACCTAAATAAAATAATTTTGCAGTTTTGCATTGACTATGTTTGAAACTCTTGGGTACAATGGATGAAATTAAATGATCCATCCCCACAATAAGATCGGAAATATTTCCCTAATCAGCTTTGCCGATATATGGAAATTCACACATTTATTGGTACTTATTTTTGTTTTAGAATTATGGTAGGTAATTGAAGTATTTCCAATTTATTTATTTTTTCGCACGATCATTATTGCCAAGTTCAAATAATTTATAACATGCATCATAAAGGATGATATTTTCCTAGAATATCACACTTTCATCCGGCCCAATGCGATCTATGAGTACTCATTGAAGCAAATTGGGATCAAGACTGTTGAGAGTTTTAATTTTCTAATTTTCATGGTTTTTAACCAAATCCATAATTAAATAACATTCATCACACTAAGCACTATTAATGGCAATATACGCTTATTCATACATAGTTGAATGAGACATTTTTTGGCTTCTTACAATGAGTATCAAATTGAGTATTTGTTTCTAATTTGAATTTTATATATAGGAGAAATAAATATATTATTATTAATAATGAATTAATTTATTTTATCCATGATGGTTAGATGAAGTGGTTGAAGTCCCTCTATCAAGGCTTTGTTGCATCTGTCATGAGGCATGGGTTCAATTCTTCTTGGGTCTATCAAACTCTATTTGTTGAGTTGGCTAGGCTTGTGGCCCCTTAAGGTGGACCCTCCTAATGTAACAAAAGATGAACCACTAGTTATTTGAGAAACTTTTTTAGTACAAATGAAGTTTTATGGTCCAAAGACATAAAAAATAGGGGTATATACCTTGTACAAAAATGTGAGCTTGGAGAAAAAATCCAATATAGATAATAATATGTGTAACTCCTCTAGAGATCTAAATACATTCATAACTCCCAATCATATCCCTCCCGTCCATAATCAATATATGATCTATATATATTCCTAACCACTCATTTCACTTGTGTTCTCTTTAAGTTTTGGATGACCCTATTAGAGATACATTTACATATTTCATGCATATCTAACCCCATATATGCCCCCTCTTGGGTCATATCATGTACATTTTACTGAAAATATCCCCACTTTGGGGTCGTAACGTGAACTCAAAATAGTGATAAATAACCCTAAAAATATTCAAACATAATAACACATAAGAAAAGTGGAAGATACATATTCCAACACGTGCTCCCTACCCTGCCAACTCATGGCAAATTGTGTGACAAATATGTAGTTCAATGTGGGTATAATCATCACCATGAAAACTTTTCTAAGAAAAACTGCCTCTCTGTGGTTAATATATGAAATATATTTGATGTTATTGGAGCCCTAATACAAGACCTAAATAAAATAATTTTTTCAATTATTCATTAACTATGTTTAAAAATCTTGTGGGCGGTGGATGAAAATATCTGAAGTACTCTCTGAGGAGTATCTTCAACTAGAACCTCACCATTACCTCGTAATTTGTTTGCGTTACATTTTGGTTATCAGGCACATGTTTCATATTAGGTTCAAGAAGCATGTCTTGATAGATATAAAGTAAAACATCATTGTAAGGAAAACCACAATATTGAGCTCACATTATTGTATTGATTGAAAAACTAAAATGTTTAAAAGTAACAATGATTGAGATAAAAAAGCCGTAAAATTATATATATATATATATATATATATATATATATATATATATATATGCGCAGACTTCCATCAAATGTTCGACAAAACATGCTATCCGTTGAATATTTGACTCTTATCGTTCTGGATTGACACAAAAATGACAGAATAAAGCGTCAGACATATGAAACTCCCATTGGACAGAAATACAAGTGTCAGATATTCGACGCCAAACTGACACCTTCGAATATCCAACACGACACCATCAGACTACGTACTCCATACCGATGAAATGATGCATCTGATATTCAAAACTATGCTTGAAATAATTTAATGTAACACCAATTATCCAATGCTACAATGTTGAATGGGCCACTCCATAATGATGGAAGGAAGAATCAGAGTGATAACACTCCCGTTGGAAAATCTAGGTAGTTCGTTGATTATACGACGTTGCAATGTCAGTTTTTCCCGCAAAACTAAGCTAACCAATTGTTGGATATCTGATAAAAATTGTCGCGATCTTGGAAGTTTTCCATGATGGAACGTAACACGGGACCATTCAGATATTCAATGTATGTGTGGCTCCCTACCGACGTTTCATTCGTCGGGTATTCGACGAATTACAGTGTTGCAAAACAAACTTCAAAGCATCGGTTTTTTATGACAATTTCAACCATGTTTTGTGTTAGATAATTGATGTCTATACTGTCAAATATTTGATGTCTACTAAATGGTCGGTTATTTAAAACATGGCTAGCGATGAGTTGTTGAGCTACAAAATATCTAATAACTGGCCCAATAACTCACATATCTAACGAATAGACATCGAATTTTTGCCTCATTTGTACCTTTTTCCCCAAGAGTGAGTGTACTTGCACTTATATGTGAAACATACCCGATCGTATGAGATTGAAATGTCACACACCTCTTGTGAATATCTATTGAATAGTTGCAAGGCTGTGCAAAAGGGAAATGTTATATGTTTTTTTTTTTGGTTGATCAGTATAACCCTCACATCTCAAGATGGTGTTGAATTGGTAGGAGAGGTATTGGGATGTGTTACAAGATTTAGTTGTAGCTAACCCATAGGCCAATGGTTCATTAACAAGGTCATGGTTGCTCAAGTTTCTAGGGAACTCCTTGATGTGGTTCCAAGAGTATTTTCTAGAGTTTGTGTGAGTTGATGATGACTTAAGAGGGAGGCCTCTGACATAAAATGGACTAACTTTTCAATATTTGTGGATATCAAAGTCTACTTCATGACTAGACTGGTAACATGTGGGGAGGTATTTCCGGAAGAGCCACATCGTCTTGATGTGTGGATATCTGATTGATCCCAACATTGGTGTAGGCCTAAGCCATGAAATGGTGTAGGGATTAAGATATCCTCCATTTGGAACTCAATGTATGAGAAACAGTGGTGATGATCCTCCAAATTCTTGATAACTTGGCCGCATTGTGATAGGAAAGTTTATTTTTCACTTATGTATAAAATATAAATATCTGATTAGAAGGAAAATGAGTTGATTCAAAGGGACTCATATTCTAGAGCCAGGGAGGGTAATTTATTAGGATTTGAAGGAATCTTGATTGTTTCATGATATTCATTAAAGGTTAGTAGGTGTGTGATTAAATGGATTGTTTATGCCATTAATATAGTTGAAGAAGAAGGAGAAGGTGTTGAATTCTTAGTTAAACTGAGAGGAGGGGGGGGGGTGAATCAGTTTAACACATACATGGACTTTTAAAACTTTTCTCTTAAAACTTATTTACACCTTCACTTCATGATCAACTTAATATGTGAGCAATCTTTATTAGTGAGCAACAAGTATCAAACAGATTCGTTAATGTAATAGCAGTCTTAATATGTGAGCAAAAAGTATTAAGCAGATTAGATAAACCACATCAACACATAGACATCATGCACATAGACACCAGATATAAGTGGAAACCCATAAAGGGAGAAAACCACATTTTATTGTTGTTGCGATGCAAAGGCAAGCTCCAACTCCCTCTCACCACTGATTTTCTATAGGCACCAACCTACAGGAGGCTCCTACCTCAATTCTGCAAGCTACAACTTTCAAGGAAGCTCCAAATCCCTTCAATTTTCTGCATGCACCAACCTACAGGAGGCTCCAACCTCAGTCAGCTACAACTGACAGCTATCAAGCTTCAACTTGATAGGGAAGCTCCAACTTCCTCAATTTATCAACCGGAACGTTTGCTGATTTACCTAAGATATCAGCTCTGTTCTGTAGCATCTCTTTCTGCTCTTCTTTTCTTTATCTTCTCTGTCTCAATCTTCTATACTCTGCATTCTCTATATTTACTCTCTCTCTCACCTCTTGAAGCTTTCTTATTTTCTTCAACTCTTTTCAATTCTGCTGCACACTCTCTTCTTCTCTCATTCTATTTCATCACTTTCTCCCCTTGGATATTACCCTGTTTTATACAAAATAGCTTCATGGTTATTTGTATTCTACTGGGAATTCGAAATGGACAGCCATATCTCTTTGCCTTCTCCCTTCTCATCTCTTTTATCCCTTCATTCAGAAGATATAACTGTAGGTACCAATTTATCATTACAGGGGGATATTTGTTCTCTTCCGGAGACTTGCCAATGCATCACAACAATATAAATTAAAATCATTTACATTCAATTACAATGCAAACTCCAGCTCACTCATTCAGCCTCTTGGCTCGCTACGCATTTGTCTTTTCTTTGACTGTGTCTTTTTACTTTTCGGCTCTGTTTGTTTCCTTATTCACTGTCATAGGGTAGCAGACATATGACATACATATGTAACTGTGCTTTTTATATCAAGCTAATTGATTCTCGACACAATAATAATAAGTCATTTTGATATGTGCACTGCCGTAGTGTAACGACTATGTATCTGTACCAGCGCCTTTTATATATAACACAACTTCAGCTCTCGGCATAATTATAATAAGTTTTAACATACAAACTGCCTTTTTAATACAACTTAAATCAGCTCTCAGCGTAATAGTAAAAGCTTGTTTAACATATAAAATGCCCTTTCAGGCCCACCATCTGAACTTTGTTTTGTGCTCCGATGCGATGACCTGTTCCGCTGTGCTGGCTTGCTCCAATGCGATGAGTCTCCTCCAGAGATTTCCGATTGCGATTGATCGCAATCGCAAACTTCATTAACCTGTTCCGATGTGCTGGCTTGTTCTGATTGCGATTACTCCGATCCTACTGCGATTGCGATTAATCGCAATCACAACTTTTAGTTGCAAGTTCCGCTGCCCTGCTTTCACTCTGATGCGATTGACCCCTGTTCATTTAAATGTGCCGATGCGATTGGACCGGAACTTAAACATATAAAATCATAATTTATAGACCCATCAGGTCTAGGCTTTAATCACAATCTCAACTTCCATTGAGATGTTCCGATGTTCCGCTTTAATTCCGATGCGATTGGTTGCTGTTCATTTAAATGTGCTGATGCGATTATACCAGAATTCAAATCTATAAAATCATAACTTATAGACCCATCGGGTCCAGAACTTCAATCGCAATCACAACCTGTTGTTAACCTGTTCCACTACCCTTATATTCTCCGATGCGATTCATAAGGGTCCCACCTTATATTACTTTGTTTGTTTTAAAAATAAAACAATGGGACCTTTAGTCGTTTAATCTTGTGCGTAACCTTATATATATCCTCCGGCTGGGGTAATGATTCTCAGAATAAGGTTTATATATATACTTTGCCACTTGGGTTAAGATTCCCAGAATTGTGTTTATGTATCCTTCGCCTGGGTTACGGTTCCCGAAATTTATGTTTAGTGTATCTACCAGCTGGGGCAGTGATTCTCGGAATAACGACTCTGCCTCTGCTTCTGCGTTTCTGTGATAACGACTCTGCTTCTACCTCTGCCTTTCTGCGTGTAGAAATTTGAATAACTGTTAAATTATTCATCGAGATTATTCTGATCACACACTATTTGAGCTTCATTTATAATACATAACCTCTTCTACTATTGATCATCAATTTGCAGAAATTAAACAATCGCATGCGCACATTAAAACCATAAACAATCACACATATAAACACAGTATTTATGGGAAAGCTTAAATCTGAAAACCCCCAACTATCTATATATTATAATGATAGAAATCATGTAACAATCATTGTACAAACTCCTCACAAGCTCTCAGTACAATCTCCAATTGTTACACACTACACAAGCTCAGATCATACAAAACACATGCTCCAATCTGCTCCACCTGTTAGCCTGCCTCTACTGCGCAATCCAATATGGATAATTGCTAGATCCAGGTTCAAATCCCACTGGTATGTACTGCACAATCCTCATTGGCTTCTCCATCAATGTGTGTGCAAATCTCATGCACCATTATAGTCACAACTGATGGTCACACTTTCTCTTTCACCTACCTCTTCACTGGTCTCCACTGAAACTGTCCATGCACTGAAGTTAACTGATGTATTCTTTAGTTGATTAATGAGTTTATAATTAGTGAATTAATTAATAATTAATTCACACCACTCTCACTAGTGTATCAATCAGTTAGACTAGATACAACTAACTCAACTATGTTTAGATTAGTTAAACTGAACACAACTCCATTAACTTCCTCAATCAACTCCACCAAACTCTCTCACATGAGTTCTAACTGAAGTATCCATGCACTAGCTCCACTTAACCCTTAGGAATAGCGTAATTCCTTCTGTCAGCTCCTGTGCCACATCTGTGCACTTAACTGAAGTGCTCCAAGAGAATAAGATAATGTTTATAGTCCAAATATTATTAAGAGCTAATAATATTCGACATATCTATTTTAGACTGGCAATCTAAAAATAGATTCCACCCAATATGTCTAAAAATAGAAGTCCATCTATTTTTCCAACTTGACCAACCATCCACAAATAGCATCCTGCAACTCATAGAATATGATCGACATGTCTAAAAATAGACTGTGTGCCAAAAATAGCCTGTGGGCCCACTTAGTGAAGGCGACTTCTTTCCACTAATCTCATCATCTTGTTGCAATCTCAACACTCCCTCTCAACAAGATAGGGATTATCTGCCACCCCGATCCTGCCTCTATGGTATTCGAATTTGCTCCTGGTGAGCGCCTTCGTCAAGATATCAACATCCTGATCCTCAGTAGGAATGTAAGAAAGTAACATGATCTTCCGCTGCACACAATCTCTGATATGATGATACCGGATGTCAATGTGTTTAGATCTATCATGAAATACTGGATTAACTAAGAGTTTGATGCAACTCTGATTATCACAATAAATCACAGTAGGCTCTAAGTGTGAACCAAACAACCCGACCAGGATCTTCCTCATCCATATAGCCTCGCATGCAGCCAAACTTGCTGCCATATACTTGGCCTCTGCTAAACTGAGTGCCACGGATCTCTGTTTCCTGCTGTACCAAGAAACTGCTGTCGACCCGATACTAAAAATCCCTCCAGACGTGCTCTTTCTGTCCATTGGGATCCCTGCCCTATCTGCATCCGTGAAGCCACACAGATTCACCTCATCCAACTGTATGTACCACAATCCATATCCCGATGTGCCTCTGAGATAACGCAATACATGCTTCCCCACCTTCCAAAAGAGCTTGATAGGCTTAACCATAGCTTGTGAAATCTAGTTAACTGCATAGCATATATCGGGTTGTGTATTGACCAGATACATAAGCGACCCCACCAACTGTCGATAAATAGTGGCATCCACTACCTCCGCTGAAGTAGCATCCTCCTTCCTCCAACCACCAGGAAGAGGAGTATCAACAGGCTTGTAGCCATGCATGTTGAACTTCTCCAGTATCTCCCAGGCATACTTACCCTGAGAAACAAACAATCCAACACTGTGCTGCCAAATTTCCAATCCCAGGAAATAATGAAGGAGGCCCAAGTCCTTCATCTCAAACTCTTTTGCAAGATCCTCCTTGCATGAGAGTATCAACAGTTGATCACCTGTCAAAATCAAATCATCTACATAAAGTACAATGATCAGCAACTTACCCTCCACCACAATCTGTTATAGGTTCAGATCTGCCTCACTCTTGGAGAATCCAAGTCCAGTGAAATAACTGTCTATCCGTGTGTACCAAGCACGATGTGCTTGTTTCAACCCATATAGTGCTCTCTTGAGGCTGCACACATGCGACTCGCTGCTGAATATCTTGAAACCTTCGGGCTTCTCTATGTACACCTCCTCCTCAATGACTCCATTAAGTAACGTAGTCTTCACATCCATCTGATGAATGTGCCACCCCATCTATGCTGAGAGAGCAAGAATCATTTGTATGGAAGAATACCTTGCGATAGGTGCAAAGGTCTCCTCATAATCGATCCCCTCTATCTGTGAAAAGCCTCGGGCAACAAATCTTGCCTTGCACTTCTCCACACTCCTGTCAGCTGCCTGCTTCACTTTGTAGATCCATCTCGAACCCACCACTAATTTCCCTTCTGGTCTCGGGACAATCTCCCATGCACTGTTTCTGACAATCGAATCATACTCTTCCACCATGGCATCTACCCATGCGGGGTCCTCCAAAGCTTCCTCAAAAGAGGATGGCTCTGTCATGATACACTTGCTCACAAGAGCCATGTATCCAGTATACCGGTCAGGTGATTGTCTCTGTCTGCGCTGTGATGTAGGTGCTCCTACAACCTTCTCTGCATCTTTAGCCAATCGCTCAGCTTCTGTAGTGCGCTTACGCCCTCTGATGGTTGGCGCTGCCTAAGTGGTCTCTTCCACTCCATGAACCTCATCTTGTGGTTGATCCACATCCTGAGACTCATCCTTAGGAACTAATAGCTCCTCATCTGCATGCAAGTGTAGCTCCCTCTCAAGCGAACACTTCATGGATTTCTCCTCCTGAAATTTTATATCCTGTCGCACAACAGTCTTGTGATTGTCTGGTAAATACACACGATATTTGTGGGGCATATCAGTGTACCCAACAAATATCCCAACCTCTGCAGTCGGCTCCAGCTTCTTCCTGGCATCCTTCGTCACATGAATGTAAACAGGTGAACCAAAAATCCTCAAATGGGAAATATCAGGCCTCTTACCAGAAAATGCCTCCTTGGGTGTACTCATGCCAAGTATCCTATGAGGACAACGGTTCTGCACATATACTGTAGTATTGCATGCCTCTGCCCACAAGTGAATGGGTAGGCCCTGATCATGCAACATCGCCCGTGCAGCACCCACGATCGTTCTGTTCTTCCGCTCAGCAACCCCGTTCTGCTATGGGTTATGAGGTGATATGAGCTCTCTTCGAATTCCTTCTGCATTGCAAAAGTCCTTGAATTCGCCAAAGATGAATTCACCACCATTGTCACTCATAAGAGCCTTCACCTGCTTCCCCGATTCTTTCTCAACCAGTGCCTTGAACTCATAGAACTTTGAGTATGTCTCGCTCTTCTTCTGCATGAAGAAGATCCAGCACTTACGAGAAAAATCATCAACAAATATCACATAATACCTGTGCTTTGCTGTCGAAGCTACTGAGAAATGTCCACACACGTCTGTGTGAATTATCTCAAGGATTGTCGTGGCGCGACTATCCATCTTGTGAAAGGTAGCTTTCAGAAATTTTCCCAAGGTACACCCCTTGCACTGATCTGGTTACGCAAGAGTGCCTTTAGGAAGCCCAGTAGAAATCTACTGCAGTATCTTCAAAGCTCCATGGTGAAGGTGGCCCAATCTCCGGTGCCACAACTCACCATCATCCCGGCTCACCACTTCTTATGCCTTGCCTGCCATTGCTGCGCAGCCATCTACCTGCAATTGATAAAGGTTCTTAACTCGAACCCCTATCCTCCGGATCTCACCAGTTGCCTTACTGCGCAGGAAAGCCTTTCCCTCGCTAAAGAAAACATCATATCCCTTGTCTTCTAACATCGCCACAGAGATAAGATTCTTCTTCAATCCTGGAAAATGCATCACTTCCTTCAATCTGAAGGGTTTACCAGACTCCCTCTCAAAGGAAATGGTATTGATACCGGTCGCACTGTATCTACCATCATCGCCCATCTCGATGTGCACTCCAAGATCTTTCTCATCCAGATCAGTAAACAAATCTCGATCTCCTGTCATGTGAAAAGACGCACCACTGTCCAGAAACCACACTGATCCCACCACACTTGAGACCAAGCATGCGATCAATGAAAAATCCAGCTCAAACTGCGAGGCTAAGGCCTCTCCAGCTGTAGATCCAGCAACCTTCTTATTTTTCTTGTTCTGCGGACAATTTGTGGCATAATGTCCGTGTTGGTGACAGTGAAAGCACTTCACCTTGGACATGTCCTGCTTCTTGCCTTTCGCACCGGATTGAGAAGATTTCTTGCTCTTCCCCTTCTTTGCTTTGGCAGCCAAAGCGCAATTCTCTTCATCAGAGTTCCTTGATGAAGATCCGTCCCTGGTACTCCGCCTTATCTCCTCTTGCACAAGATCCGACCAAAGTCGCTCCCATCCTGGCAATTTCTCCCGACCATTGACAGAGTCCTGATAGGAATGCCAACTCTTTGGAAGCCCAAGGAGAGCCAAGATCACCAAGTCCTCATCATCAACAATCACCCCCACACTTCCCAGCTCATCCCTGCATTGGGTGAACTTCGTGAGGTACTTGGGCATACTGTCGCCTTTCTCCATCTTTATGTTTCTGAGTTTATCCTTGAGCGCCAACTTCCTCTGGTCGCTCTTTCTTTGGAATAAATATGTCAAGGCTTTCCACATCAAGAATGGAGAAGCCTTACCATGCAGGCTGGACACTATGTGATCCTTCACGCCCTCCAACAGAATCCTTCGACACTTTGTTGTCTTCTTTTGCCAAGCCTCAATTACGGCAGCATCGCTAGAAGTAGGCTTTGGGACTTCAGCATCTATGAACTCCTTCAACCCATTGTCATCTAGCACCGCCTCCATCCTATCCTTCCATGCAATATAATTTGAGCTACCCTCAAGGGCATACTCCAATCGCAATCCATTGAAAGACATCTCAACTTCGACACCAAGAAAACACTGCTGCAAATTCGAATTCCACCAGCACAAAACTCAACCGCTTCAATGTTTTGCAATTGCTCCAATGATCAATACTGCTCTGATACCATGTAGAAATTTGAATAACTGTTAAATTATTCACCGAGATTATCTTGATCACACACTATTTGAGCTTCATGCATAATACATAACCTCTTCTACTATTGATCATCAATTTGCGGAAATTAAACAATCACATGCGCACATTAAAACCATAAACAATCACACATATAAACACAATATTTATGGGAAAGCTTAAAGCTGAAAACCCCCAACTATCTATATATTATAATGATAGATATCATGTAACAATAATTTTACAAACTCCTCACAAGCTCTCAGTACAATCTCCAATTGTTACACACTACACAAGCTCAGATCATACAAAACACATGCTCCAATCTGCTCCACCTGTTAGCCTGCCTCTACTGTGCAATCCAATATGGATAATTGCACATCCCGAGTTCAAATCCCTCTGGTATGTACTGCACAATCCTCATTGGCATCTCCATCAATGTGTGGTGCAAACTCATGCACCAGTATAGTCACAACTGATAGTCACACTGCTCTTTCACCTACCTCTTCACTGGTCTCCACTGAAACTGTCCATGCACTGAAGTTAACTGATGTATTCTTTAGTTGATTAATGAGTTTATAATTAGTGAATTAATTAATAATTAATTCACACCACTCTCACTAATTTTATCAATCAGTTAGACTAGATACAACTAGCTCAACTAAGTTAAACTGAACACAACTCCATTAACTGTCTCATCAACTCCACCAAACTCTGTCACATGAGTTCTAACTGAAGTCAACCATGCAATAGCTCCACTAAACCCTAGGAATAGCGTAATTCCTTCTGTCAGCTGCATGTGCCACATCCAGGCATCAAACTGAAGTGCTCCAAATGGATAAGATAATGTTTAGAGTCCAAATATTATTAAGAGCTAATAATATTCGACATATTTATTTTTAGACTGGCAATCTAAAAATAGATTCCGCCCAGTATGTCTAAAAATAGAAGTCCATCTATTTTTTTCCGACTTGACCAACCATCCACAAATAGCATCCTGCAACTCATAGAACATGATCCATATGTCTAAAAATAGACATAGTCTAAAAATAGACTTTGCGCCAAAAATACCCTGTGGGCCCACTTAGTGAAGGCGACTCCTTTCCACTAAGCTCATCATCTTGTTGCAATCTCAGCACTGCGATAACAGCTCTGCCTCTGCCTTTGCCTTTTCCTTTCTGCTTCTGTCTTCACTGCTTCTGCCTCTGCTTTCGCTGTACCTCTGCTGCTCAACCTCTGCCTCTACTACATGACCGTTTCATCTCTTCCTCTGTATTTGCTGCCTCTGCCTTTGCTGCTCAACCTCTGCCTCAACTGCTCTTTATAAATATTACTTGCTGTCTTTTGCTGCTGTTCTTTTCCTATCTCTACATCTGCTACCTCCTTTATCTGTCTCTGTCCTTTCTACCTCTATTGCCATTAATGACAACATTTCCAACAGTCTCCCCCTTTGGCATTGATGGCAATACACTTCCTTTGTTTTTCTGTTAGGGTCCTTTCTCCTGTTGCTTGCTCTTCCTCCCCCTTTGACATCAATGGCAAGGGGTTTGAATTTTTATTTTTATTTTTCAACATTTCGTGCATTTCCTCTCTCTGAGATCTTCTGACTTTGTACGTTGCTGCTCCAACCTTTGGATTAGATTCACGTTGGGTTCACCACTGATCCTTTAGTCTTTTTATTGATTCTTTTATGTTGGATGTATTCTTGCCATAATCCTTTTGATCCTGAGGACCTATTTCATGCTTCCCTTGCTGGCTGATCTCCCCTTGGAATGATATTTTCGTTTCTGTTCTCCCCCTGAAACTGTGCTTTTTCTTCATATCAGAGAGTAGCATCTACAGATACTACCCCTAGTCTGTCTCTCAAATATTCAAATGGTTCTCTAGCAAGCGGTTTGGTAAATATATCTGTTGTCTGTTCTTTTGTTGGTACATACTCCAGTTTTACTATCTTCTGAGCCACTTGTTCTCGGAGAAAATGATACTTGATTGGGATATGTTTGGTTTTTGAGTGAAGCACAAGATTTTTAGATATACTTATAGCACTTGTATTATCACATTTGATTGAGATAGGTTCATCAATGCTTACCTTCATGTTTTGGAGGGTTTGCTTCATCCACATGACTTGTGTACAACATGCTGCTGCTGCTATATATTCTGCTTCTGCTGTAGACAGAGAGATAGATGTTTGTTTCTTGCTTAACCATGCCACCAGACTTTCTCCTAAATAGAAAGCTCCTCCACTTGTGCTTTTCCTGTCATCCACATAGCTAGCCCAATCTGCATCTGTGTATGCTGTCAAGGTGAAGCTTTTGCCTTTAGGATACCAAATTCCATACTATGATGTTCCTTGTAGATATCTAAATATTCTTTTCACTGCCAGAAGGTGGTTTTGTTTAGGTGCTGCTTGATATCTAGCCACTAGTCCTACTGCTAGCATGATGTCTGGTCTTGATGTTGTCAGATACAACAGACTTCCTATCATGGATCTGTAGAGTTTTTGATCTATATCAGCAGATCCATCATTAGCACACAACTTGCATCCCGTGATCATGGGAGTTGACACAGGTTGGCAGTCCTCCATTTTGAACTTTTTCAACATTTCTTTTAAGTATTTTTCCTGTGAGATGAATGTGACTGTGTTCCTTTGCTGAATTTGAAGTCCTAAGTAGAAACTGAGTTCTCTAATCATGGACATCTCAAACTCTAATTTCATCTTCTCAGCAAACCCTTTTGCTAGTTCATCTCTGTTGCTTCCAAACATAATGTCATCAACATATACTACAACAATCAGGAGTTCATTTTCATGGGCTTTTATGTATAGATTGTTGTCTACTCCACCTCTCTTAAAGCCTTTTTTTTGCAAATATTTATCCAGTCTTGAGTACCAAGCACGAGGAGCCTGTTTCAGTCCATATAGAGCCTTCTTCAGTCTGCACACATAGTCTTCTTTGTCTGTTAAAGAGAAACCTTCCGGTTGTTCCATGTAGACTTCTTCTTCTAGATCTCCATTCAAAAAAGCAGATTTTACATCCATTTGATATACCTTGAAGTCTTGGTAGCATGCAAAGGCCAGAAACATTCTGATGGCTTCCATTCTGGCTACAGGGGCAAATGTTTCATCGAAATCAAGTCCTTCGATTTGTGAATATCCTTTCCAGACAAGTCTGGATTTATTTCTGATTACCTGTCCTTCCTCATTCATTTTATTTTTGAATACCCATTTTGAGCTTATGACATTTTTCTTAGTGGGCCTGGGAACTAGTTCCCAGGTATTGTTTTTCTCAATTTGGTCCAATTCTTCATTCATTGCATTCACCCAATACTTGTCCTTGCTGGATTCTTCAAATCTCTTTGGCTCTATCTGTGATAACATGGCTATGTATACCTCTTCTGTTTGTTCAGTTAGCTGCCTTCTTGTCTAGACCCCTACTTTCTTGTCTCCTATGATCTGATCTTCAGGATGATTCTTCTGAGTGTATCTTGAGGGGGCTTTCAAGCTCAACTCTGCATCTTCTGTTGTGTTGCTTGTTTCATTATCATTTTGGTTTTCTTCTTCATGGTTGTCTGATGGACTATAGCAGTCTGTATCTCTTGTATTGTTTGGAAGTTCTTCATCAAACCTCACATCAATACTTTCTACTATTTTTCGAAGAGTCTTGTTGTAGCACCTGTACCCTTTACTTTTGGAAGAATATCCTAGAAAAATCCCTTCATCTGCTCTTGCATCAAACTTCCCAAGACTTTCATCGTTATTCTTTATGTAACACTTGCTTCCAAAGATTCTGAAATGTTTGATTGAAGATGGCTTTCCATGCCATAGTTCATAGGGAGTCTTGTCACTTCTTGGCCTTAAGTGAGCTTTATTAAGGATATGCACTGTTGTGTGTACCGCTTCTACCCAGAAGGTTTGAGGAATATTATTCTCTTGCATCATAGCTCTGGCAGTTTGTTGAATAGATCTATTTTTTCTCTCTGCTACTCCATTCTGTTGAGGTGTCCCTGCAATAGTAAATTGTTGTTTTATGCCATTTTCATTGCATAGATCTGCAAAGTCATAATCTGTGAATTCACCTCCTCTGTCCGATCTGATGCATTTTAGCTTGCATCGTGTCTGATTTTCTGCTAATGCTTTGAATATTTTGAATTTGACCAGAGCTTCCGATTTATTCTTGAGAAATGAAACCCATGTTATTCTGGAGAAATCATCTATTATTAGCATGAAGTAGGATTATCCACTTAGTGTTTTAGTTCTTGCAGGTCCACACAGATCCATGTGCACAAGGTGGAGTGGTCTACTTGTTGATAACTCATCTTTGGCCTTAAATGATGTACGGGTCTATTTACCCAATTGACAAGATTTGCATATGGTATTAGAAGGCCTTTTTATTTCTGGCATGTCTCTGACTGCTTTCTTTTTTCTCAGTCTGATGATATGATCGAAGCTGAGATGTCCCAATCTCCTATGCCATAAACATGACTCCTCAAGTTTGATAAGATGGCATGCTTCATCTTCCTCTTTCACAATGTAAACATTGCTCTCTGTTCGAACACCTTTGAGTAGAGTCTTAACTGTGGTGCTTACTCTAACTTCACAGTCTTGTGCTCTAAAAAGAACTTCGCAGCCTTTATCACACATTTGACTGACACTCAACAAATTTTCTTTCATCCCATCTACAAATAGTACATCTTGGGCCTTACCTCTGCCATTATCTAAGCTGACTGAGCCCTTTCCCTTGATTTTTCCCGATTTATCATTGCCAAAAGTAACATTACTAGTTTTCTTTTCATCAAAAGTTATAAATTTTCTCCTGTCTCGAGTCATATGCTTTGAGCAGCCACTGTCCAGATACCATTGGCTTTTTAGATCTTGAGTAGTTAGAGCCAGGTCACACTTATTCTCCTTCTTTTTCCACTGGAGGCATCCTTTTGTTTGGTATCTTTTGTGAGATGATGAATCACATCCTTTCAGAGGACATTTGGAAGGCATATGTCCAACTTGATTGCATATACAACATTTGATCATAGTTTTTGCATAATTGTGAGTATGAACAAAATTTCTTTGATTCATAAACCTCCTTGAGGTGTTGAACATCAATCTTTGTCCATAATTTCTACATTCAATAATTTTATGGCCAAATTCCTTACAATAAAAACAATAACCATAGAAATTATTTGCATACCTGATGTAAGGTTGTTTTCTCCATTTGTTTGTTTGAGACAGTCTCTTCACTGTTTGCATCTTTTGTTGGTTTAAATTACTCCTCCTTGCATGACAATATGCAGCAATGTGTCCCTGCTTGTGGTAGACATAACAAGTGGCATTCTTCATAGGAGGGAAGAATCTCCTTTGATGGCTTTCAAATTTGACATACTCAGGGGCATATAAATCTTTTCTTGTTGTTTGAGTATTTCTTTTATTATTTGTTATTAGAGGATTTTCCTGGGTTCTGTCTCCTTCCTTAAAAGTTTCTTCTTTTGTAGGTACTATTCGAGCTGCTTCATCATCCTTCTTTTCTTTTACAAAAATAATCTCTCTGTTTTCCTTTTCTTTGTTTTTACTTGATTCTCCTTCATAGCCTATTCCAGTTTTTATCATAGGCGATCTTTGAGCAACTAGAATTTCATTGAAATTACTGGAGCTTGTTGTTTGAGAAGAGTTTATAACCACTTTCCTTTGAGAATTTTCTAATTTCTTCCTGAGACATACTACTTCTTCCAAATTTTCTTGTTCCTGAGTTTTTTCCTTGATTTGCTTAAGTAACATGTCCTCTATCTTCTTGGCTTCTTCAAGCTCTATCTTTAGCTTCATAAGGACTTTTGAATTCTGTTCTTCTCGTACATACTTGAGGAGAATGTCCTTTTGTTTTCTGCATTTCAACTTGAGTCTATCAATCTCTTCTAGAGCACTTCTTAGCTCCCCCTCAAGGTCGACTTCACCTTATTCTTCTTCATCTTCTAGTAGGAGACCTTCAAGTTCTTCTATAGCCATCAATAAAAATTCAAAGGTTCCATCTTCACTTGAGAGTTCATCTGGATCTTTAGATGTACTACTGTCTTGATGAGCATAGAAGGATTTTTTGCTGAACTTCTTTCCTTTCTGCCAGTTATTTGAGGTATTTTTCTGTGACTCTTGATCCTGATTCATTACTTTCTTGTGAGGACACTTAACAACATAGTGTCCAAATCTTCCATAGTTAAAGCATTTGAAAGGAAGTTTACCTCTGTATTTACCTGAGCCTTTATCTAATTTCTTGACAAATTTTGCCTCTTCTTCATCCGAGCAAGAGCATATGTCTTCCTCTTCTTCTTTCTTCTTTTCTGTTTTAAAGGCTGCCTCCCTCGTACATGGCTTCTTCTGTGGGAGCCTCATCTCATATGCTGTTAAATTTCCAAGTAGTTGGTTCATGGTCAAGGTCTCCCAATCTATTGTTTCTTCTATTGTAGACACCTTGGGATTGAACCTGGATGGAAGAGATCTTAGAATCTTTTGCACAATTATACTTTCTGGCATGGTTTCTCCAAGAGCTTTCATATTGTTAACAATTTCTGCAACTTTTAGGAAGAAACTGTCAATGTCTTCATCATCATTCATTTTTAAGTTCTCAAACTGGGCTCTATAGACTTGAAGTTTGGTAGTATTTACTTTCTTGTCTCCCTCATGGATGTTCTCCAGAGTATCCCACATCTCTTTGGCAGTGTATTTGTGCATTTCTTTGATAAACTCTGCTTCACACAATCCATTCAAGATGGAATTCATGGCTTTTGTGTTAGCTACAAAATCTTGTTTGGATTCTTTCTCTGAGTCAGTTGCCTTTGGGGAATATCCTAATTCCACAACACCCAAAACTTCTATTCCTAGAGACATTATGTATGTCCTCATCCCTATTTTCCAGAAGGCATAATTTGTACCTGTAAAGAAAGGGGCTTTTTTGGTTGATCATCCATCTTTACTAGCCATCCTGAGAACCTAGAATCTCCTTTCAGTTGTTAAACTGGTACAAAGGAACCCGCTCTGATACCAATTGTTGAATTCTTATTTAAACTGAGAGGGGGGGGGGGGTGAATCAGTTTAACAAATACATGAACTTTTAAAACTTATCTCTTAAAACTTATTTACACCTTCACTTCATGATCAACTTAATATGTGAGCAATCTTTATTAGTGAGCAGCAAGTATCGAAAAGATTTGTTAATGTAACAATAGTCTTAATATGTGAGAAACAAGTATTAAGCAGATTAGATAAACCACATCAACACATAGACATCATGCACAGAGACACCAGATATAAGTGGAAACCCATAAAGGGAGAAAAACACATTTTATTATTGTTGTGATGCAATGGCAAGCTCCAACTCCCTCTCACCACTGATTTTCTGTAGGCACCAACCTACAGGAGGCTCCTACCTCAATTCTGCAAGCTACAACTTGCAAGGAAGCTCCAACTCCCTTCAAGTTTCTACAGGCACCAACCTACAGGAGGCTCCAACCTCAGTCAGCTACAACTGACAACTATCAAGCTTCAACTTGATAGGGAAGCTCCAACTTCTTCAATTTATCAACCGGAATGTTTGCTGATTTACCTCATATATCAGCTCTGTTCTATAGCATCTCTTTCTTCTCTTCTTTTCTTTATCTTCTCTGCCTCAATATTCTATACTTTGCATTCTCTATATTTACTCTTTCCCTCACCTCTTACAACTTTCTTATTTTCTTCAACTCTTTTCAATTCTGCTGCACACTCTCTTCTTCTCTCATTCTATTTCATCACTTTCTCCTCTTGGATATTACCCTGTTTTATACAAAATATCTTCATGGTTGTTTATATTCTACTGGGAATTCGAAATGGACAGCCATGTCTCTTTTCCTTCTACCTTCTCATCTCTTTTATCCACTCATTCAGAAGATATAATTTTAGGTACCAATTTATCATTACAGTGGGATATTTTTTCTCTTCCGGAGACTTGCCAATGCATCACAACAATATAAATTAAAATCATTTACATTCAATTACAATGCAAACTCCAGCTCACTCATTCAGCCTCTTGGCTTGCTGCACATTTGTCTTTTCTTTGAATGTGTCTTTGTCCTTTTTGGCTCTGTTTGTTTCCTTATTCACTGTCACAAGGTAGCGGACATATGCCATACATATGTAACTATGATTTTTATATCAAGCTAATTGATTTTCAACACAATAATAATAATTCGTTTTGATATGTGCACTGTCGTGGTGTAACGACTATGTATCTGTACCAGTGCCTTTTATATATAACACAAATTCAACTCTCAGCATAATTATAATAAGTTTTTACATACAAACTGCCTTTTTAATACAACTTAAATCAACTCTCGGTGTAATAGTAAAAGCTTGTTTAACATATAAAATGCCCTATCGGGCCCACCATCCGAACTTTGTTTTGTGCTTCGATGCGATGAGTCTCCTCAAGAGATTTCCGATTGTGATTGATTGCAATCACAAGCTTCATTAACCTCTTCTCTTGTGCTACATTGCTCTGATGCGATGAGTCTCCTCCAGAGATTTCTGATTGCGATTGATCGCAATTGAAAACTTCATTAACCTGTTCCACTGTGCCGGCTTGTTCCGATTGCAATTACTCCAATCTTGCTCCGATTGTGATTACTCTGATGCGATGCGATTACTCCGATTGCGATTAATCGCAATCGCAACTTTTAGTTGTAAGTTCCGCTGCCATGCTTTCACTCCGATGCGATTGACCCCTGTTCATTTAAATGTGTTGATGTGATTGGACCATAACTTAAACATATAAAATCATAATTTATAGACCGATCAGGTTTGGTCTTCAATTGCAATCGTAACTTCCATTGAGATGTTCCGATGTTCCGCTTTAATTCCAATGCGATTGGTTACTGTTCATTTAAATGTGCCGATGCGATTAGACCGAAACTAAAATATATAAAATCATAACTTATAGACCCATCGGGTACGGAACTTCAATCGCAATCGTAACCTATTTTTAACCTGTTCCGCTGCCCTTATATTCTCCGATGTGATTCATAAGGGTCCCACCTTATATTACTTTGTTTTTTTTTAAAATAGAAAAATGGGACCTTTAGTCGTTTAATATTGCACGGAACCTTATATATATATCCTCCGGCTGGGGTAATGATTCTCAGAATAAGGTTTATATATATACTTTTCCGATTGGGTTAAGATTCCCGAAATTGTGTTTATGTATCCTCTGCTTGGGTTACGGTTCCCAGAATTTATGTTTAGTGTATCTACCAGCTGGGGTAGTGATTCTCGGAATAACGGCTCTACCTCTACTTCTGCCTTTATGTGATAACGGCTCTGCCTCTGCCTCTGCCTCTGCCTTTGCATTTCTGCTTCTGCCTATGCTTTATGCTTTCACTGTACCTTTTCTTCTCGACCTCTGCCTCTACTGCATGACCGTTTCATCTCTTCCTCTGTATTTGCTACCTCTGCCTCTGTTGCTCGACCTCTGCCTCAACTGCTCTCTGTAAATATTACCTACTGTCTTTTGCTGCTGTTGTTTGCATGTCTCTACATCTGCTGCCTCCTTTGTCTGTCTCTATCTTTTCTGCCTCTATTTCCATCAATGACAACATTTCCAACAGAAGGAACCATGCCTCCCATTGAAAAATTCATAAGGAAGAAAGGACAAAAATTGATGAAGGAAAATGGTATAGAGTAGGAAGTGGAGGAAAATAGACGGAAGGGGATCACAAACAATGACAGGGGGAATCTAGTGAGCACATTCAAATAGCTTGGTACATGGGTGATAGAGGAGAAGAATTCAAGACTTTGGTGTTGATTGTAAATTTCATGCATAACCCAAGAATTGACAAGTGAAAGTGGTCTTTGTGTTTTTCCTTGAACAAAAAAGGAATCCATAATAGGTGGAAAATAGATAAACATTCATGTAGTCTTACAGTAAATGAGAAAAAAAATGGATATCATTTTTCAGTGGGAAATAAGGTAGGAAGAAATTTCTCTCAGGTGAGGAAAACACTGGTCTCCAGTTTCGCTGGTACCCAAAGGATAGAGATGGTTTTTCTCTAGATTTCCTTGATGGCTGGGGTGGAGAATTGTTACTTGGATTCCTAAAAGAAGGATTTATGAAATAATTTCCTGTCATGGTTGTTTTATAGTGGGTTATGGAGTCCCCAAGATGAGTGGAACCATTTTATTGTACATTTAAGTGTGGAGATATGTATATCTAGATTCCCTCAATTATATTGCTTGTTTAATAACTAAAGGGTGGAGGTAACATGACTATAGACTCCCCTGTGTAATTTTTTATTACTTAAATAGTTGGTGGGTGAAGGTGGGGGAACCTTTTGAATCCATGTTTCAACCATAAATTAGAGTTTTATCCCTTCATAAAAATTCCCCCCGGTCTCTAGAATCTAGATCATGGGTGGTAGCTCCAAGTGAGAATTGATTGTACTTATTAGGGTTAAGTGGAGAGTCATTGTACTAGAATTTGTTGTCTAGTATTGATTAATATAATCAGACCTAAATTTTTTTTTGCATAATTAATTTCAGGTTATTATTATTGAGCTGATATGATGGCATTGAATGCATGAGACATGATCATTTGTATGGTTGTTTACTTGGTTGTTGATATTGTCTTTAATATTTCTTGAATATTGATGAAGTGTAATGGAATTCATGTTTATGAGTTTCTTGACATAAAATGCTAAACACCTTAAATAAATGAATGAACATTATGATTGGTTGGTCCTAACAAGAAATGTTGAACTTGGAATTTTCTCAAGAATGAATTGATTGCACTATATATTTATCCTTATGCAATGAACAAATGTAGATATATGAATATGATATTAAACCTTGAAACATACATATGCAGAACTATCTGATCAAGTGATGTGAATAACCTATGCCTCTTTAAATACCAAGGCAAAGGTTATAGCCCACATATTCCCCTAATTGTATGAAAATATTAGCACTATATATGCATGGAATATCGAGTATATCTAATTTTAGCATTAAGGGTGTCTACAAAATTCTTAATTGTGATATTTATTAAATAACTATACGCTGGTGTGAAAACTTAGATTTTGTGTTTACATTTTTGAAGTAAGGGAGATCATAATTATGAACCAATATTACCAATACATACCATAGAAATGCATTACATTCATTAAGTGGCTCACTATAATTACTATTTCTAATTCTAGATTTTTGGAACGTGGATGTGTGTGCATACATGGTTGTTCAAGTAAATTGAACCCAATAATACAAATGATACCAAGGGTAGTACTAATAGTACACCCTTGTGCAATTATATATATATATATATATATATATATATATTGGGTGTGTGTGAAAAAAAGGCACATGGAGCACACGAGGTTGAGGTTGCATGCGGCTAGAAGTGACCAACATCAAGGCTAGAGGTCGAGGATCGATCCTATGCATGCAAGGATTTGGAGGCCTTAGCCTTGAGGGATATGTCGTGGAACCATGTGACTACGTAACACAACCAAGGGCGAAAGTCATATTCATAATATATGACAGGGATTGGTTTTCAAGATCTAAAGTTATGATAAATAGTGTGACCCCCCTTGTGATGCTAGCGATGGAGGGGGTGGCGCCATTGAATGGTAACCATAAAATGATTGAAATGGTGGAGAACCATTAGGTTGCAACCATGGAACTTTGAAGTGAAACAAAAATAGAGTGACTCCCCACCCCTCGTGATGTAGATGAGGGAGAGGGTGGTGTTATTACACATTAGGTGTCAAATAAATTAAATGAATGTGGACCATTGGCTCGTTACCCTAGAACCATGAAAAATGTTTGGATCACGACCCATCCCCCTCCCTGAGTGAAGTCAGTGTGGGAGGGGGGGTGCTTTTAATTGTTGGATGTTGATCTAAATCGTGGACATGTGTCATCATATGGTAGAGGGTCATGACTATATATATATAGGAGGATAATAAACCAATAATGGTGGGGAGTAAAATAAAGGATGAGGTATCGAGACATGCCACGTGGGGACCACATGGGTGCCACATGGTAGGAAAAGAGAGGTGGAAATTTTAAATTAATGATACTTTAAAGGATCATAATTTCCAATTCTGGAGTTGGATTCACTAGAAATGTTTTACACAAATGATTATGATGACGATAATGAAATTGAGTTTTGGAAACTCAATTTTTTTTTTTTTACCCCATTTCTCTAATTGCACCAGGGAATTTGGGTTAGCATAGTGAACACAATCCTAAGGGTAAGGGGGTGTTTTTATAGCTGGTATCAGAGCAAAGCTTCAACACTAGACCTTTCGAAACTATTGACATCTTAGAATGGTACAAAAAATGTCAAAGAGATGTGTATATATATACATGTGATTGATAATTGTGTGAGCTAACAATTTGTTTTGAATTATATATTATGTTTACAATGAATATGTAGCAATGCTAATGAATTGAAGTTTTATTCATATTGACGTACTGACATGAATTTTTTGTTTTAGCTAGCCCTATGATGGAAACTCCATAAAGCAAGTTCAAGGTCATGATTTGTTTATATATATATATATATGGTATGGGGTATCTAATAATGGTGTGTGAATGACAACACATAACAAGAAACAAAGGATAGTTAGAAACAAAGGAATGAGTAGAAGGATGGTTCAATACAGTTCTGATAGGTCACAACATTAGCATGAAGAAGCTTATGTGGAGAACATGGGAGAAGCAAACTCTCTTGACAGGCTAGATATCTTAAGGATACTAAGGGATAATATCAGTATCTTCAAGGAAGATATTGAAAGTTTGTTAAGGGGTCGTGAGAGGTAAGCTAAGGTAAATATTTTCATACTGCAAAGCCTCTTAGAATGGAAATGATAGAGGAAGCATGAGTTGGGGGCTAGTCAAAGAGACAGGAAGAGCCCTTTAGAACTATAAGAGAGAAAAAATAGGGTAGATGGTAGTAGGTTTAGTAAGAGGCATACACAGGAAAGTGAAGACAATGTGAGAGGTAATACACCATCGAGTACCTCAGAGAGAAGAACTAACACTTATGGGAATCAATCTAGTAGAAATTCAAGCTCTACTACCAGAATTAGGAATCACCATCATCATCATCATCAAAGAAAGAGAGAAAGGTACTATATGCCAAAGGAATTTAAGAAGGCCAAACCACCCACATTTGATGGAGAAATTAATAAATCTAAAGATGTATAGGTTTGGTAATAATTTCTTTAGAATCCATAACTATTCTGAGAACATGAAAGAAAAGGTAGCCACCTAGAGTTTGAAAGGAAAAACATACATATGGTGGGAATATTTGAAGAATTTTAAAGGAATAACTAAAGAGGATTGGTTCGCAATGAATTTGAAAGGATATTTAGAAATAAATATCTATCAGATATATACTATGAAAGTAAGAAAAATAAATTTTCGATCTCAAAATGGGACAAATGTCGGATCGAGAATACATCTGCAAGTTTCTATAATAATCGAGATACGAGCCACATTTTGTTGGGTCGTTGATTTGTCATCATTTTCACTTGTCTTTGTCATTCATTAAGCCATTATTTCCAACCATGCATTGCACCATTTCACTCACTTGCCACCATTTTTACCATAATTATTCAAAAATTTTCTTTTGTATGTTTAAGTGGTTAATTAGCTTTTTTTTAGTATATTAAGAAGAATTTTTCATGTTTTTAACTAATGGTGGTTTATCAAGTTGAAGTGGCTGCAAATTTTTCAAGTTTTAGTAGCTAACTCCATGGTTGAGGTAGTAGCACCACTCTATAATGAAATTTGAGACATGGACATTTTTCGTAGAAGCTCCAATATGGATTGTCATTGGAGCTTCCTAATCATGAATTAGCATACCATAGAACTTGGACTAGAATTAGGAATCTCCATGTGTACCTCCATGTAAAGATCAAGGGAAAATCACAGCATTTTTGAGTAGTCAAATTCAAATGCATTTTCGGAGCAAATGAAAGTGAATCTTGCAAAAAAAAAATGTAGGTTTGGTTCATAATGGGCCTAATTAAGTTATTTATCAGAAATTTTCCCGAATCTGTTACCATTTGGGAGATATATTAGGTTCTTTGGATCCCCATTTAACAGTTGCATGAGCTAATCCTCGATTCTACAACTACCTCCATGGTTTTCACAACACCAGTTCACCAAATGAAAAAAGACACACATGTGTAGATAGTTAATGATCTCCTCATGGATCTTATCCTATTAGCTTGAGCCAATGATCAAGAAGAATTCCCAATGGCACAATTAAAGAGTAGGTCAACGTATTGATAGGCGAACAACGAGAGTTCAAACAGATCAGGACTCTCCGATTTTATTTGCAAATAACAAATCATCAAGAAATATCATTCCTATGTTTTACATTAGAATTCAAATTAGGATTGTTTTAAGTTTTTAAGGCATAAAAATATCAATATGTTGAGCACAAATTCTATATATGTATACTCTGTAAAATAGAATTGACACGACATATATGTAATTTCTAAATGACTGTGTGAGATAGATGACTATGTTTCTATTTAGTTGAAGAAGTTTTTTTCGTTAACCTCATGCGTAATCTGTTTTTGGGTTTAAGAGATAAACCTGTTTTTTTGCAGAGGGCCCTTGCAGAGAGTCGAGGTTCAGTACTTTCTTAGCTCAGTTATTTCGATTTCGATTTTCATTTCTTTGATTATTTATTTATTTCATTTTCTATAGTTTTGAATTGTTTTACAATCATTTTCTTATAGTATCCTTTACACGTTTTCATTTTCTTGCGGTTTCATATTTAGTCATTTATATGCTTTCTAGAATAGGAACATGTATATACTCTGTCTCAATTGTTAGATCACAATTCTCTGTTTTCATTTTAGTATTTCTTTTAGATTGAATTTATAATTGAAAATATTAATATTTATCATAAGAATATTTGTAGGTTCATATTAGAATATAAGTGATTCTTTTTCATAACATAGATAATTTGATTCATTAGTTTCTTCATAGATTATACAATGTATTTCTTCTTCATTTATTTTCTCTCAAAAACACAATTCATTTTCAAAGATTTTTTCATAGAATTTACAATTTTTTTTTTTGCATAAATAAGGAATGATATATAATTTAGAATAAATCTTTTTGAAACTAACGATAGATTACTTCTAATTGTATTTTTAAAAATTTGTTGTAGGAATTTCAATATAATTTGGTGTTTTCATTCAGAACATAAGGAATCAAGAAAATCCTTAAAACAAGCACAGCCATCATCCTAATAAACTATGTAAAGAAAGGCTTCTAGCACATAAAATGCACCTACACTTCTCAGGATTACAAACTCGAGTCGATAATTTATGATAGCAATTTAAGAACATTAAATTGACTAAACATTTTGGCACCGTTGTTGGGGAAGTGTAAATAAGAGCCTTTTTCTTTCTTAAAAAATAAAAAAAAACAATATATATATATATATATATATATATATATATATAATTTAAAAAAAAACTTCAATCACCTACCACCCCCACTATATCACGTGGTGCACACTACAAGGAAAAGACCCTCTAGCGGATGTTTTTGAGGAATCCCATAGAAAAATACCCCATACATCCATTTCTAGCAGAGGTTACTAGAGGAGGCTGTCAGGCAAAGGGTTTTGCGGATGTTTTTCACTTGGTGCGCTTATCATTAAATGTCGCCTTGGTGCTTTGGAATGCCGAAAGAACTGGTGCACACAAAACATTGGCACACCAGACACCGTGCACTCCTACACACAAACTCGGTGCATCGTATTATTCTATAGCACTGGTGCATCACAACTCTTCTGTGCTGCTGCATTATAAAACACCGCGCCAAAACTGAAACCACCCGGTGCAGTAGAAATAAATGACACCGGTGCATCATAAAACAATGCACAAAAAGAAAAACTGACCAGTGCATTTGTAAGAAACAGAACTAGTGTGCCTATAAACCATGAGCACTGGTAAAGGATTAAATTTTAAAAAAAAATAGCAAAAACCTGGATTTTTCATTTTCCAGTGCTCCTGAGCTCTCAATTACTGGTGCGCGCTCTACCATAGAACACACCGGTGTACAAAAAACATTGGCACATCGGACAGCATGCGTGATGTACACACCTACCCGGGGTGTCCTATTACGGTCACACATCGGTGGTTCAGTACAGTTCCACGCCGGTGCATCATAAAACACCGCGCCAAAACATAAACATGCCAGTGCGTTCTTATCCAAGAGCATCGGTGCGCCTATAAAACTCACGCACCGGAATTGCATTAAATAAAAAAAATTAAGGCCAAGAAACCGATGCTTTAAGACTATTCTGCACTGGTGCTTTACGAATATTCCACCCCGGTGCATCATTAAAACATCGTGCCAAAACTGAAACATCCCGGTGCGGTGTTAGGGAACTGCCCTGGTGCATTATTAACAATGCGCCAAATCTGACACCACCCAGTGCAGTTTTAAGCAAGCATACTAGTGTTCCTATAAAACACTGTGCACCGAAATAGGGCTAAATAAAAAATAAAAAATTGGGGCCAAAAATCTGCAATTTTCACTTTCCTCAGTGCTCCAGAGCTCTCAAGCACTAGTGCCATTTCCCCTTCTCTGAGCCACCTTGACATCGATGCTCTCATTACACCCATTACACACACTGCTGCTCTACATTGGCCACCAATCTCCAGCTTGCATTTTGAAAAAAGGTGGGCAAATTTTCTTTTGCAAATTTTACAGCCAATATGCCTCCTCGACGGCGAAATATACATGTATTTTTCTAGTTTTTCCATAATTAAGCCTTTTAGCGGATTAGAATTTGAAATAAACTTAAAAATAAACATTAAAAAGAAAAAAAAATATTTGTTGCGCAGTGTGCCTGAGCTTTTTGACTCGCACTGGATAGCGGTGTTACCTGTAAAATTTACAGGCCGCACTGCTGCCAGTGCTAACGGCATCTGCACTGTTTCTGGGGCGGTGCCGAAAGCCGCCCCGCATAATTTTAAATTAAAATAAAATAAAATGCGATTCCCTCATTTAGCCAGGTGCACTGTTAATCATGGGAATCCCAGTGCAGTGTGTTGATGGAATTATCTGCCCCGATGTGTCAGCGCACCGCATTCTGCATTTCGAGTGGGTCAACGGTGTGGCCGGGTAAAAGACCACATTTTCGACTATGTAATTTTCATGAATTCAGTGCACTGACATGACTATACCCTTCGGGGAATATATTTCAGTCAGTGCATCACTATTATGAACTTAGATATTGTCAACGGTGCTTGAAAAATAGATAGCTACACCGAGGCCAGTGTGTTGTATTTCATTAGGGGCACCGACATTGGTGCACTACAAACTTAAGCTGCATCACCATCGGTGTGTGACTGTTTTTGTGGCACATCGTCTGTTCTGTTTGTTTTTTTTCAAAAAAAAAATATATGTATATTCCTAAATACATGTCTGTTTTAATAAAAAAAATTATTTAATATGTCAATGATTTAGAAAGACGAGGAGGAACAACATCAACAACAGTCTAAACAACATGACATGATTCGCCAATGGGAGGCCCGAGAGAGGTAGAGAGATGCATACCCTTGCCCTATTACAGTAGATACCCAGGGGATCCTTAGGCAGGTAGGCCTCCTCAAGTTCTATGAGGAGGCTACTTCCCTAAAGGCCCATAGTGTGTTTTTGAGATATCTTATTTGCAGGTGGAATGCCCACCAACGTGATTTCTAGGTTGGTCCTGAATAGTGGTACACACCCACAGAGGAGGATATTTATTTTATTACAGGACTATCAAAGAGAGGGGTGGATTTTCCCTCATTCCCAGATGTGCCAGTTGGTTGTGTAGTAGGGAGTCAGTTAGTTTACTCCCAGAGATACATTGGAGCACATGTACTATCTCCTTCAGATTTTTAGGTACCTAGAGGTCAGTTATGTATAGATGCATTTGGTAGACAGGACGTGTAGTGCCTCTGACTTATCATTTCGACCATTTCGCACAACACCAGTGATGGGCAACGCATTAGTTTCTCCTTTTTATATTATGTTGATTCTTTAGTACAACAAGCACGACTTGTGAGGTGGTCTTCCATTTTTTTGTAGTAGTTTTGTACTACCTTAGATAGATGTCGTGCTCATGCACAAGGGAGTGTCAACTTCCCTTTTTCTTCAGAGCTATTTTGTTTATTTTTTGAGAGGTTTCCAGAGATGAGACCTAGTTTTTTTTTACAACCTCGTAGGCCGATGTTCGAGGCTCGGATGCACATGTGGGGGCAAATGATCCCCAAGAGGGGAGACACTATGTTTCCAGCCAGGATATCGCATGATAGACTGGACTTACTAACCAGTTTTGATAGGCTGCATCCCTTCATTGTGGTCCCATGTCCTTATGCTAGATTAGATTGGCAAGGGTGTCCCAACATCCTCTTCACAGATGATGAGCCGCCAGATGATAGAGGTAACATTACTGTTTTATTTATATTTATTCTAACATGTTCTTTAACTTATTTTTATTACATTGTGTAATGAAATTGTCTAATTATTGTTGTGTACTCTTATATATTTTTCAGACATTGGCTCTTTTGATGGCGAGGAGATGCCAGATCCACCATATGATCTAGGTGTGGATCTTGATGATGATCAAGACATAGCCGATGCCGAGGATCATCATGATCAGGATGAGGTTGGTGTAGCAGAGAGACATGCTCCTACTCATGGTGCACCGGTACCACATTTTGCTAGTCACGGTCGAGCTAAGACTAGATATAGGAAAGAGTTGGGCAACCAACTATATGCATTGATTATTGATGCGGGCATCAGGTCCACTCATTACAGAGACATACAAGCCAATGATAGGTTGTTATGGATGTGGAGAGGCATGCCCCATGACATGTATAGCCTGATGCGGAATGTCGTAGGAGCTACGATAACTGTTACGTGACCGAGGAGGACTGTTCATAGCCATAGGCGTAGTCCATCCGCGACACATGATGGACAGTCCGTGAGAAACAACTCACATGCATCTCATGATTTATCACCTTGCACCGCGCCTGATGAGAATGAGGCTACACTAGCAGCATCTAACAGTCATCATGGAGATGAGGCTAGACCATCGGCCACGTCAAGTTAGCATCTTGCAGCATCCATCAATAATAGTCATGATCATGAGGAGGTGCCTGGATCATCGACCGTCAAGGTTGCACTATTGACTGAGCAGGCCTCCACTACTACTGCTTATATTGATGTTGTACTACCACCAACTAATGCATCCATCAGTACTAGTGATCATGATCATGAGTAGGCTCGACCATTGATCATCGAGGCTGCACCCTTTACTGAGCAGGCCTCCACTTGTACTGCTATTGATGTTGTTATACTACCACCAGCTAATCCATCACATTTATATTACAGCTGTATATTTTTAACATTATTCAGTTATATGGTCCATGTATTTTATGTTCATGTTGTAGTTGTACTTAATTTACATGTTGTTGATAATCATGATGTGGTGCATATTTTTGGGTCATGTTAGATATGTCCATTTAATGTTTAGCTTCCAGATAGATGTGTATATGTGATAGCATGAGTTATTTGATATGAGATGTATATTTGATGTTTGTGTTGTGATGATGTTAATATATAATGTTAATTTGATGTTTGAATGTGTTTTTTAGTCGAATATGATGTTTGTACAGTGGTTATCATGATCATGATGATGTTTATTAATTAATTTAATATTAAATAACCATGATATTTATTAAATATTATTTCGTGATTGTAATTGAAATTGAAATTTTAATTGTATGTAAAATTGTAAAATTGTATTTGTATTTGTACTAAATGTAATTTTAACTGTAATTGTATGTAAAATATTTATTAATGTAAAATTTTAATTGTAATTGTAATATTTAATTTAGTGTGAAATGATTGTAATTGTATATATGAAAATTTGTAAAAATGTAATTGTAATTCTAATTGTATGTAAAATTCTAAAATTGTAATTGTAATTTTAATTGAATTGTATGTAAAATATTTGTAAAATTGTGATTGTAATTGTATGTAGAATTAAAATTGTAATTGTAATTCTAATCATAATTCATGTATGTGAAATTAATGTAACATTCTAATTCTAATTCTAATTCTAATTGTAACTTTAATTGTAATTGTATGTAAAATATTTGTAAAATTTTAATTCTATTAATATGAAAATTTTAATTTTATTAATGTGAAATGATTTTATTAAAATATTTAAATTTGCAAATTTGTAATAATTGTAAAATAACAAATCTAAAATAATACGAATTTTTGTAACATAATAAAGTTTAGAAAATAATGAAAACAAATTCATGTACTTTAGAATTATCATTATTTTATTATGATCTTACATACAAAAAAAAGAACTTTATACAGTCTGGTGTGCTTATCATCATAACATGCACCGGTGCTTCATAACTCTTCCGCACCAGTAATGAATAAACACAAGTAAAAAAACACAACTCTATTTTCGTTAAGTGAAAAAAAGCGTCAATTTGAAAAAAAGGTGGCAAAATATTTTCGAAAATCTAATTTCATAAAATAATTGTTTAAATACTAAACACTTTTCATTACTTCACTATTTTTGCTAAAATTTTTAGCCAGATATTTGCAGAAGATAGATCTGGAGCAAGAGAGCATGAGGGCACTATGGAGTAGTGAAACACGTTCGAATAGAAGTATTCAAAAAATCAGAAACCAAGCCTCTGGTGATTCAAACCCTGTATCATAGAATTTCAAACCATCTCGTGATTAAATTTGATTATTTTTTTACTTTTTTCTGTAGTTTTATCCATTTTTACGCTAAACCCTTCATTTTTTTTGTTTTTTCCCTTTATTCTCCTTGTTTCTGTTCTTTCAGAATTAGGTTTTTTCATTTTAGATTGACGTCCAACCCATGGGATGACTTGCATAGTTGGATCCCAATCCATTCAACCATTGCATGAATTTTTGGAAAAAATGGATTTTTCTTTATCGGTGTGCCCTGCGTACGCTACCATACTGGTGCATTGTATTATACAACGCACTGTGCAAGTATTGTGTAGTAAAAAAATTGAAAACATTTTTTCTAAATCCATGCACCATATCTGAAATAGAGCACCGGTACTCCATTTAATGAGGATAGCACTGTACTGTGTATTACACCATTTTTGCGGTGCGTTTATAATACCCCACGCATCGTACGGTATATTACAATTTTTTTGCGGTGCATTTATAATACCCAATGCACCATATGGTTTATTATACTATTTTATGGTGCATTTTTAATATCCCCATGCACTGGCTGCGGTGCATACCTCATGAAAGGTGCACCGGTGCCTTGAGATTTATTTTCTACTTGAGAAGTTGAGAATTTATTTATAAATATTTTAATGAATGATATGGTACAGGTTTCAGATTGATAAAGAAATGAATGACAAGAGATCAGGTAACAAAAATACTGTTAACACATCAAGAAAAGCAAAATAGGCAAGTTCTTTGTAAATTGTTTATAAAAAAATATTATTTCTGAACTATATGTAAGTTTAACTAATATGTATTGTTTACTGTGTATCATGCATAGCCCCAAAATGAAGAAGTTTGATATGATTATTTCTCATCTAGAACCAGAAGAGCATAAAATTTTAATGAAAAAATTGCAAAAGGATGAATCACATGAATGAAAAAATACTATTGATCCAATATGAGTTTTTTTTTTTAATTATCATTAATAATATACTTAAAATTATAGATAACATGTGTCAATCAGTCTACTAATTCACATCTGTTTAATGTTACTACAGGGACCAACAACTCAGAAAATGAATGTTGTTCTAAGAAAAGAGAAAAAATTGAATATGCAAATGAAAATGAACTACTCCTTAGCTCATCTGGAGTGGTGCTGGAAGTTAATGAAAGTGGGAAATTTTTTTATAGAAGATTGAGGGATCTAGTGGAATGAATGTATAGACGTTATTTCCACTTACAATACAAAAATCAATCCAATGATTCAATGAACCAAATTTTATCTAAAATATAGGAAGATTTTCCAGAGAATTGGTCAATGAGACATGTCAGAATTTTAATAGAAAAAACGTACAACAACAAAAAAGAAGGAATAAAAAAGTAATATTCCTTTAAATGTTTGTCTAGAATTATTTATAAATATCACTTTGGTTATATTTAATTTTCATATATCAATATAAAAACTAAATATTTTATTGTCATGTTACATTTTCAGGAAGATTATGAAAATCTGAAAAGATGAACGAGCTGATATCAGAAATATGCCAGTAGGAATGTCCAAAAAGGTGTACAAGGTGATGGTCAAAGAAATGGACAAAAATGCATCGTAGGAGGAGCCATCTCAACAGCAACGTGCTTCAAATATAATATTTAATCATTAAATTTTTCGATCATTAGGTACAACAAATAAACAATTTAGCCTTAAATATTAATTTTCAAGAATTTTCTTGCAGAAAATAAAATAAAATGGAATCCATTCAACACATAAAATAGGACAACAAGGAAGAAAAGGGTTGATCTCTAAGTTTGTGAGTAATTGTTACTTCCTTATAACAACTTAACTAGATTTCATTTTTGTATTTTTTAAGTTGTTTTACAAAAATCATCATTGAATGTCTTCAAATAGGTGCTAACATACAAAGAAGAACCATCAAACGAATTGATTGAAATTGGGTTAAATATGGGTTGTGAGTATATGTTGGCATATCAGAATTTAATTGTGGAATTTGTAAGAATATATTGATCTTCTTTTACTTCGGTCCGTATATAATTAATAGAACAAAACATTTTTTTATATTAAATATATGATTTGTTATGGGGTATAAAACTTGCAGGAAACAAAGTATGGAACTACGCCAACAGATGAAATTTTGAAAGATAGCATGGTACATGGTTTTGAAAGAATGTGTATAGTTTATGAGTCGATTGTTACTATGGTACGGCATTTTTCTTTTCGATTTACATTGATGTATAATATTTAATATTGCAATTTTCATTATTCTCACCAATGTATATACACTCATTTCAGTTTATTTTTATGTTTGTAGATGGAAGGTCAAGAAGAAGAAAGCAAACAACGCCATGAACAAAACATTCTTGAAAAATAACCCAAGTCATGGAATTAGCTCTAGCAGTGACAACAGTTTAAGTGAGGAATGATGATCACTATGTTTGGATATCAAAGCAAGGTGTTTTATTTTTTGAAATATGTCTGTGAAATTAGACATTTTTTTTAATGTAACGGACATAATGTCCCAATTGAAAGACAAAGGGATACGAATAACTATACCATTTTGTATGATAAATATTGTCTTATATATATATATATATATATATATATATATATATATATATATATATATATATATATATATATATATGTTTTAATTTATTCTATTGCATTCTCCATTTTCGTTCTCAAATGAACTAATAAAAATTTAATTCATATGAATATTTTTATAAGATGTGTAGACTTTTGATGAATAATGAATTTAAAACAATGACAATAATTGGACTGTCACAGGTCAATGTTTCTAAAAAAAACAAAATGAAAATCGGTGCGTGTCAGTAACTATCAACCAGTGTGTTATGTGTCTATACGCACTGGTCCATGGGCACCGCACAAATACCGATACCAGTTATAAATATCAGTGCGTTTGTGTGATACTGCGTACTAGGGCATTTATGTATCTATAAGCATAGGTGCATTTTTACGATCAATGGGCACTGTACGAATACTGATACCAATTATAAATCTCGGTGCCTTTCTGTGATATGACGCACTGGTGCATCATAAAGGTATACGCATTGGTGCATTGATACAACCTATGGGCACTGCACAAATCCAAAGACCAATTAGAATGGCCCCGTGTGTTGTATGACCAACACTACGCTTAGTGCAGTTTTACACCTAAACGTCACGGTGTGTTTGTTCGATTGAGACAGCCCCAGGGTGTCGTCTTCATGTACGCACTGGTGCGCTAAATCCAGAGTAGCGCACCAATGAAAAAACATCCGTAATAACCTCCTGCCACCCATTTTGTTTTTAGTTGTGTTGAATTTCCGTTAAAATCTTCACCAAAACCTCTGTAACCATAAATGGATGTTGTAGAAAATGTTTTTTTGAAAATTTTGGCCAATTTTATAACACTAAAAACCTCCTTTATAACCTCTGCTAGAGGGTCTTTTCCTTGTAGAGGCAGTAAGAGCCACACATCCACATAATGAATTCCTAGTTTTGCAGGTAGAAAAAGAGGTGACAAAGGAGGTAGAAGAAATGACCGAAGATGATGATAATGAGGAATATCCTATTAATTTTCCCAATCGAAAAACTATTATCAATGTTCATATGAAGAACATCCCTCCATCCGTATTTCCTAACTTCAAAGGTATGAGATCAGAAGACCCGACAAATTTTATTTTTGAATTTGAAATTATTTGTTGATGTTATGTCTACTCATTACACATTCAAAAATTGAATTCGTATTGAATGATAGAGCTATTAGATGGTTCATTACTTTAGTAACAAATTCTATAAGGACACGGGATTATATGAGAAGAGTATTTTTGGAAAAAATATAAAGATTATTGCATACACCATGAACTTAGAAATGAAGACTTTAAGATGAACCAAAAAGAGGATGAAAGCCTAGAATATTTAGTGGAGAGATTTACTTATAATATCAAAATATTGAAATTTCATAATTTAGGATTAGACACATTAAAAACTCTCGTACTAAATGCTATAAAGGATGAATGTATTGATATTCTTAATCTTTTTGGAAAAGGAGATTTTTATCAATTGTCATTTCAAGAGATTTGTGACCTATGCAAGAACATATAAAGAGGAAAATAAAAGTATGTAAGATCCCCTCAAGATCAATTTATGGCAAGATTAAGTAAGTCAGCCTCAGGATTGGTAAGTCAAACTGAACTTAATAATTTGCTAAACATTCTTGGTAATTTAAATGAACAAATTTACATGCTAAGAATGAAAAACAAGTAAAAAGTTGAAAATGTTTTATTTTGTCTTAAATGTAAAAAGAAACATTCTTCACATGAATTTCCACTTGATAACACTAAAATTTGTAAAATTTGTGCAGGATCAAATAATACTAAAGATTTCCCATCATTACCAGGGTTGAAGGCAGTTTACGAGAAGAATAATGGAGTGAGTTAAGCAAAAGAGAAACTTTGTTATGTAGCTCATAGAGGACTATGGAAACCTCATTAACACAATATGGTGCAATATCCTTATGCACAGTTTCAAGGACATGCACAAAAATCTCAAGATAATTGGAAAACACCCTTGCCTTGGCAACCTTGGCCATCTCAATCCCAACCTCAAAGCCAACCTTGGCACAAACTTGGCAAAGGCCCTACAAAGGAATCCACCATATTCTCAATATTTTCCTCACTATCCTCAATACCACCATAAATGTTATCCATACGATTTACCTCCACCATAACATCAATATCACCCTCAATTGACTTCAATTCAACCTTTTATATTTCCAACCACACAAGAACCCCAAAGATCCATTCTCACTCCACTACTTAAGCATCCATTTCATATCCGTAAAAATAAAACACCTCAAACCACTTACAATGCCGAGGTATTGAAAAATGATTCTCCATCTTCCATTTAAGAAAAAAAAACCAAAAGAAGAAGATTCAGATAAGGTCCATGAATCATGGATGTCTATTGATAAAGAGCAGTTGTTGGAACATGCGATTGAAAAGTTTTTTTCATGCCTATCACTAGATTCTATAAATGGAGATCCCATGTTTGAAGACTTGCATGAAATGATATCAAGGAGCCAAGGAATACAAGATTACATTGAATATTGGTTCAATAAATTCATCAGATCCCAGTACTCCATTCTTTAGTATCTTTTGGCATCATCTCAATCAAGGTAGTTCACCTCTCATTTAGTGGTACATATTAAAGAGTATATTTCAAAGCTGCATTAAAATCTATTATCTTGTTACTCACAAGGTTAAATTAGAAGTATTCATATACTTTAAAAATATTTATTTTTCAAGTAGAGTAAGACATATTAAAAAAAAAAATTAAAGACAAAAATAATTCTTATTGTAAAAACCAGCTTGTCGGCATAATTGGACAAAAGATTTGCTCGAAAATCAGGCAACTGGAAAGAAAAGTTCACAATAAGTTCTGCAATTTAATGATGGTTTCAATATTTTATTATGGTTCTTCAAATCATTTTTGGTTCTATTCTCAAGTTGGATGATGTGGTATTACTTAAGGCCCACCATCCAATAGATGTTGTCCCATCGACCTCAACACCTTATTTGGGATCAAGATTAGAGATTATTTGGAGCGCCTTGGAAATTTCATATATCAATGGTGAGCCTCCTCGCTGACAACAATGGGAATACAAAAATGTCTCTTGATTGTTAGATCTTGCAGGTGACTCAACTTCAACACATTCATTCTTCCTTTTCAAGATGCACTCAGGTACCTTGACACTCATTTACATTATCGGTGTGTTGTCTCACATTGGTTAACAATTTTCATTATTGATCGTCAATCTAATGATTTTCCATGCTCGACTTCGACACATTCATTCGCATGGTAGGAATTGTACCATGAATTTTGGCTTCGATGAAGATTAATGGTTTTATGGAATCAACAAAAACTTGCATATTTATATTTTATTGTTTTCTTGTAGCAACATGTTCATCTTTTTTTCATTCAACAACAACATAATGCCACCATTACACTTTTTTCATTCATTTCATTTTCAAGAAAAACAATAAATTTGGGCCTATTTATGCATTATGTTTCATGGTTTCTACTTCAACATGAAGTACACAATCCAAATTAACAGTTCAAACTCAGAGAAAACAGTTTTCTGCAAAAATTGACTTTTTTTTGCAATAGTTGCAGAAAGTTCCAGTTTCTATAGCTATTGTTGTAGTAGCCTGTTTTTTCTATAACAACTTGTTCCATAGGCAGTTTTGGCACAAATATTGCAAGATATTGGAGCATAAATAAAAAATTATGAGCTTCTAGGTTTTCTCAAAATACGATAATTTGAGTAAATTGCGGGCATAATTAATAGGAAGTGCAATTTTCCAAGACTTCTCAACGGTTTTTAAAGGTAGATTTTGATTTTTCACATGTTTGGACAGATTAGGGTAGATTTTGGTATTTTTTCATAGTAGTGCCTTTTCTACATCAAAATGGGATTCTAAAGGCATGTGGTGGTAGAAAAGGTAAACACACAAGGTTTCCCTTTTGAATAATTCAATTTGGCCTTAAAATAAGTTTATGGCATATGTTTTTGTTGCAAAGTTAGCTAGAGTGAAGGGTGAAAGAGGGAAGAAATTGATTTGATCATCGCTTGCAAACCATGCATCCGTTGGTCCTGAAATTTTTATGGTAAATGCATTGACGTAGTGTAAATGAATACAAAAAATTTCAAAAAATTAAAGTATGTATTTTTTAAGAAATTGGTCACTTTCACCTACAACCATTTTTCAATTTTTTCGGGATCCATGCACCCATTGGCTGAGATTTGTTGTGGGATGATGCATAAAATTAATGATAACAACCTCAGAAAAATTTAGGAGAGTCTGATTTACCATTTGAGAGAAATTACAAAAACAATTCTGCTACATAAATGGTACATTTCATGAAGCAATGTAAAAGTGATGGAGTAGTGTACTTGAGCCAAATTAACACCTACAACTCCTACTTCAGAATTTCAAGTTCTTAAAAAGGTAAAATTGAGGTAAATACTTGCACAATACTTTTTATTTTATTAAAAATTTAGGGAAATATGATAAATGACCACTTTAAAACTATCTTCTCCATCATTGACCTAGCCCTCAACCATGATTTTCATCATTGACTTAACCCTTAGCCATATTTTCTATCATTGATCTATCCCTCATACCAAATTAATGCTCCATCCACAAGTTTTGTCATCAAGAAATAATGTGCAATATATTCAAAAGTCATCATGCAAATATTACAAGTATGAAAGCTTGGCATGGCAGTTATATATAGTAGAAGTCACCAGGAATGTCTAACAGTATCTGAGTTTTCAATATGATATCAATGATGAAATTTTAATATATTATCTTATGAGGTTCTTAATATTTGTATTCAAGACAAATTTGAATGGTTTGGAGCAAAGTTTGATTAAATACATGCTTTTGAAGGAATGAAGTCATTAGTTGGTGGTCATCACTTTTATTGTGCATAAATGATGGACCTCAATGTCTTATTTTGTGATGTTTTGATCCATTGTCTACTTGTTTAAAAGAGAAAATAGATGCATGCACTCCTTTATTAGATCGTTTTTTGGAAAGAATAGAATTTAATGAAATTTGATATGTTTTGACTCCTCTACTAGGTAAGAGATGGACTTAGCTAAGCTATGTATTGAAATTGTAGCTCATAATTTTTTAATAGAAAAAGAGATTATCAAAGTACTCTTAAGTCTACACAAACAATACTCTTAAAAAATGGAGTATCCTAGAGAGAGAGAGAAACAAATATGTGTCCATCCCCAAAGATCGAAGACAATGTTGTTTGCACCCTTGTATAAATTGTTGCACATTTTTCTCTTCTATGGGTACAAAATCACAAAGATTTTGTCTTGCAAGAATATATAAAACAAACAAGAACAAGATTTGAGTAAAAAGTGAAGAAATTTGAGAGCATGTTCTTTTGAAATCATAAAGAAAATGTAACAGGAGTTACTAGAAGCAACACACATACTTTCTTTTCTTTACATAATCAACACAAATAATTGATATGAAGGCTCAAGAATAGGACAAAAACAAGGATTAGGCATAGGATACTAATATCCTATTTCAACATGTATAAAGAAGGCTTTGAGGCAGACCTCCAAAATTAGGGCAATGAACATGATTGAAATTGCAAAATAATTGAGTTAAGCATTGGATATGTTAGGTTTTTATTCATTTTTATTAGTGCAAATCCACTCCATGATTTCTCTTAAGTGGATATATGCCAAAAATTTATGGTTTCTCTTCTTCATATCTTTTACTTTCCTCTATTTCACCTACTTTGGGATGATGTCAGTTGTTATTACTCCAAGTTACCACATTTCTTCAATCATTTCATCAACCTTTTTTAAATCTCTTCTATGGGTTCATTCTCCCTTGGTTGAAAAATCTTGTACAGTGGAGATGGTTTTATTGGTTCAACTCCATTTATTCGACACTTTATGGTCTAATTTCAACACAATTGGTTGAAATGGATTCTAATATGAATACAATAGAGGCTAATTTCCATTGAAACATTCAAATTTCAAATTTACGCATCAAAGACAACATTGTTGGAAATTAGCTTTATTCCATGGAGATGATATTTTATTTTATGGAAGCAATCAAGTAATTATCAAGGATTCATGCTCTCAATATTTTAGTAAGAATGAAATAGGACAACCTTGTGTGGATAAAGAAAAAAGGTATATGAGTTCATTTTTGGGACTCATTTTCCATGAGGACATGCAAAAATCTCAGTGTGGGGGAGATGTTAGGTCGTTGATTTGTCACCATTTTCATTTTTCTTTATCATTCATTAAGCCATTATTTCCAACCATTCATTGCACCATTTCACTCACTTGCCCTAATTTTTACCATAATTCTTCAAAATGTGTGCCTTTATGTCTAAGTGACTAATTAAAACATTTTCCCTTATTTTTAGTATATTAAGAAGAATTTTGCATGGTTTTAACTAATGAAAATTTAGCAAGTTCAAGTGGCTGCAAATTTGTCAAGTTTCCATAGATACCTCCATGGTTGAGGTAGTACCACCACTCTAGAATGAAATATGACACATGGAAATTATTTCTAGAAGCTACAATATGGATTTTTATTGCTCAATTTCCATGCATGTCACACATGTGGACTTTTTAATATTCATCTTCAAATGCACTTTTTCAGAAGATGAAAGCGAATCTCGAAAACCCAAAACATGGGTTTTTTGAGAATGGGCCGGATTTAGTTCTCTTCAAGTTATTTTCCTAAATTAATTACCATTTGGGAGATATTTTAGGTCCTTTGGAGCCCTATTTAGTAGTTGCGTGAGATGATCTATGATTTTTCAGCTACCTCCATGGTTGTCCCAACTCCAGTTTGACAACTGAACAAAACAACACATTTGTAGATAGGTAATAATCCCCTCATGGGTCTTCTCCTATTCT